>JAPEBW010000222.1:0-71913 GCA_027405785.1 Ophiocordyceps robertsii
TGTCATGTTCCCAGCTTCTGCCACGAACCGATCCCCCATTGTCGTCCCCCTGACCTTGAATGCAGCCAAGGTGGAGAGGGCATAGAGGTGACGGGCATCGTGGCACGCTCCTCGCATGCGGAGGCGCGAGCGTTGGGTGAGCCGGTTCGAGGACGTGAACGCGGCGCGAAGCTTTTCGCAGAGCTTGCCTGCCTGCTCTCGTTGGGAGCAGACGCAACAACACCATGTTCCGGCGGCCGTCGTGCAGCGGGCTGGTGTCAGATAAAAACCCCGTCGGAGCTGAATGCACGACCGAGAAGCTGGGAGAACACCCCCCCTGTCGCACCTATGTACAGTTGTTTGTTTGTGCGTGCATGTGCGGTGCCGAGTCCGGAGTATGCATTGCATGCATGTGTGCACAGAATGTATGTACTGTATGTGTTGGGCGAGAGAGAGACTGCACGAGCACGCTTGTGCATCCGAATTCATAATCAAATGTACGAATATCAGGACATTAGACAATACCAACAGGGACAAACGGCCTGCCTGTCTCAAAAGTCCTGTCCTGCACCGCCGACGTGCACCGGGCGGGATGGCGCATGCACGCACATTGGATGATGAGCATCTCAGTCGCCATCCCCCCAACCGGCGGGAGCTCGAGCGCGGCTGCACGTGCTCGTCGAGGCAGCATTCAGCAGAAGCATCCATGGGGCCATGCACCCGTGCATGCCCGCAAGTCAAGGCCAGGCATCGCGTCCGTACCTTTGCGTCAGTAATGGAGAGAGAGACGGCAGAGGCAAAAGGGCGTCGATGACGGTGAGCAGAGACTAGCGCCCCTCCGCTCCGCGTCTCTCTCGCGTGCGTTGTCTTGCTCCTCCACAGGCAGGGAAGTCGACGGCGCACGGGAGGGGTGCGGGCTTGTCGTGTGGTGGTGGCTTATTGAACAACTCATAAAACATGCGAGTCGCCTCACTCAGTCGCTCACTCAGTCAGTCACTTGTCGCTCGCTCACCTCACCTCACCTCACCTTTGGGTTAGCCGCCCCCACCTCGCTCTGCTAGCCACGCCGGCCGGGCCTAGCGCTGTAGGCCCGGACGGTCCGGCGCAGCAGTAGCCCCGGTTTTTACCGGGGCTCTCGCTTCCCCCGCCCCGCACACCGCCGGTCGCCGTCTCGGTGAAGGGCGAAGGGAGGCGGGGCAACCAAGAAGCAAGCACATACGATATTCGTACATTGAAAAAGAAAGCAGCAAAGAAAAGGATTGCGCGAAAAATAAAAACCGGGTAAAACTGGCGATGCGACCGTCACAGCCATCGCCGAGTCGATCAAACGCCCCCGTCCAGTGCCTCTGGGTTGTATTGCGTAGCGTTGCGTCGCATCCCGTGTTGCCGTTGTGCTCGCGGCTCGCGTGCCGCCTCCGCCCCCATTGACACTTGTTCTTCTGCCTGCATGCCCACCTATGTATGTACATGCAAAGTTACTCACATCTTCCTCATCGTCGGGGCTCCCGACAGGGCCCAATGGACGCATGGGTGGCCAAAGGGGCCGGCATCGCGAGAGCCCAAGAGCCCGCGGCCGCGATTGATGAGTAAAGTTGAAGCCCGTGACCCCCGGCCTCTGCTGGCTCCTTTGGGCATGGAGCTCGGAAGGGAGCTGGGCTGAGGCGAGCTGAAGCACAAGACCCAATGGCGCACGAATCCTCTTGTCTGTTGCGCGACAGGCCGACGCGCGTCGGTTCACAACAACTCACTTGCTTGGTTCAGACTGGACAGCTTCGCACGAGATTAACGCAGCGGAAAAAAGAAACACGGCCTCTGGTCGCCCTCCAACCAAGGCCAACCAGCGTCGCCATGGCCATCCCCACACCCCCGGCTGTGCCCGTCAGCTCTAGCTAGCCCGGCCCGTTGTTATTTTGGGTGCGTCGTCCTTGTTTCCCCGTCCTGAGTCCTGCTCCCCTTGTGTCGCCTCGCGCCCTTTGCTGGGCCGGGGGCTAAAAAAGGGCCTTGTGGGTTTGTCGTGTACAGTATCCGTAGAGTAAGTAGGTTGCGATTCGATTCCACCACCAGCCCGTGGCGCACTCTTGCCCTCAACATGACGCTTCCCTGTTTCCCGCCCATCGTCGTCCTCGACTGGGCATCGTCGCACCGATACGAAGGGCGAGTACGCCCGTGCCCCGGATCGAAAGAGGGCCGCGGCCAATGCGCTTCCACGACCGAGGGGAATAGGGAAAATAGAGAACCGAGTTTCATCCTTTGCTCCCTCTGCTCGGGAGTCGGTCACACGCGCCGGGCTAGAAAACAAATCCCCGGCCGCCGGCCCTACCGTCACACATGGCTCTCTTTCTCTCTGTCCGTGTCGCAGAGTAGGATCATCACACACATATCGCAGCATAGCAACTCCGTCTACACACCCCCCCCTCCCAACTTTTCTGTTTTCTTGCAGTGTTTCGAGTCCCCCGGTGTAAAACGTACAGGAGGCTGCTGCTCGTGACCTCGCTTGTGCTTCCAGACTCTCTGTCGTGCGCCCTTTCGACATCTTCTTCGATGCCTTCCAAGGCCGCCGCAAAGCCCACATCGGAGGCGGCTCGCCGATCCGCCCTGCCAAGGGGGGAGGGGCCGTCCACTTACGGGGGGCCCTGGGGAAGCCTCGTCCGTTTGCCACGGCGGCCTGCGTTGGCAGATGCAATGCAAGGCCAGCAAAGGCGCGCAGTTCGGCTGTCTACCTCTGGAGGTACCTGTCCGGCCTGGCCACGCAGGTATCCCAACCGTAGGCCACACGTACCTAACATAGGTGCGCCACCCTAGACCGGTCCGGCTTCCGACTGTCAGTCTCTTTTGTCTCTCTTTTCTTCTCGTCGCCCGTCTCCTCCCACTCCTCCCAGCCACACCCAGCCGCCCGTTCGCATAAACATCATGCGTGTCATTTTCCCTTCCTCGATCCCGCTGGCCTTCTTTTTTATTCCACACGTGTTCCTTTTCTTTCCGGCGTGGGACGGGACCCGCCTCGCGAGATGGTTGTGTGTCACTGACTCGGAGCCTTTATCATGCCACAAGCCAACCAGGCAATCTCCTTTGCTCGTAAAAAAGGGTCATTTTGCCCACCAGAACCAAAAGCCGAAAGAAAGCAACGCCTCCATTGCCGACCATGATGCAAGAAAAGCCTGTCTCACTGTCATGTGAACCCTCAGATGCTGTGTGTGCTCGGTCGCTTGTGCAACTTCTTCGTCCAAGTCGGCCAAGTCGCACCAACTCCCTACCCGGTAGCCCCGCGTCAAGACGTGTCGTTTTCCCATCATCACCGACATGACACCCTCATGCTGCCCGCGGGGAGCCAGCCGGTCCAATCCTCCACCTGCCAATCGTCACGCCTCTGTCCCCATCTCCTCGGCTCATGTCGTTATCGTAAAAAAGTTCCCCCGGCCATCCAGGCCTTGGCCGTAAGATTATGAGGGGGTGTCGTGTCGCCCTGTCAGTGTCACCGCCTCGTTACTCGAGTCGGGGCCCGATCACCTCCGTAGCGAGACTGCACCGCGGCTTTGCCGGCGCGGCTGCTCCGCCCCGTCTTGGCGTGAGGCTGGGCCCTGCGCTCGTTGCCGTTCATCAAAGCGACCAGATATGTCAGGGGCAGCAGCAGCAGCCGCAGCACCGCATTCAGGGGGAAGAGGACAATGCCAAGGGCCGACTCGGCCGCCCGTCTCACAACGTTTTTGCGCCCGGCGCTGTTCTTGGCCGCCACCGCCGCCAGCGCAATCGCGTCGCCCAGCCGTGCGTCGAGGCCCGTGAAACGTGATTCCGTCTGCAGCTGAAGCAGCGTGGCCTTCTTCTCGTATCGCCTCACAGCCCGGTTCAGCGCATCGAGCTCGGGCTGGATCGCGTTGCGCACATCCCTCGTCAGCGCCGCCTCCTCCTTGGCTCGACGGGAATCCGGCCCGCCATTCTGCGCCGTCCGGTTGCGGCCCTCGAGCGTCTCGAGTCTCTCGACAACGTCGTCGATTCGCGCCTCTGCGCCCGACGGCGACGTGAACTCGTTTTCGTGCGCGACCCTCTGCAGATGCAGTGTCCGCGACTGGACCAGCTTGAGCATGTGGGAAAAGACTCGCAGCTCCGACACAAGCAGGAATATTGTCAGATTATAGTCGGATACGAGACCTCCGGATGGACGGCTCAGCTGCGCCCTGATGGCGTGGAGCAGATATGCGCTGGCAAGAGGGAGCCCAAGGCAGGCAACGAGCGCCAGGACCTCGTGCACGTAAAGCTCACGAAGGGCTGCGCGTTTGCGCTCCGCCTTTGGGTCCTCCTCTTGCGGCTTCGGCTTGGGCAAATCACCCTGCTCGGGTACGTCGTCGAGTGTAGTGACGGGACGATCGTCGGGCGTCGTGGCGCCGACGTCGCCGTCTTCCTCGACGGCGAGGTCCGTGTCCTCCTCGCGCTGGATGCGAATCTGTTGAGCGGCATGGTACCAGACCCTATCAGGGGTTTTGTCAGCCTCGCTCGGGCTTCGTGTGCGGGTTCAGCGTCGTACCATGGCTGCGTCACCGACCAGTGAAGAAAGACTCCAGCGAGGCCCAGCAGCATAATGTCCGTCACAACGGCGTGTCCATTCTTAAACAGGGCGCCTGAGATGGCGGGGAGCAGCGCAAAGGCCAGCGAGACGACGGCGAGGGACGACGACTCGGGGAGGGCGGCCTCGGGGCCGGAACGGGGCTTTGGGTTGAGTATGTCGCGCGCCTCGTTGCTGTAGTCTGACAGGCTGGAGCCCCTCCGCGGCGGGAGGTCCATGGGGGTCTCAAAGGGGCCGGCAAGGGACCTTCGGCGCGGCGGCTGCGTCTCGTCCACCGTCTTTGTGCGGCGGAGACCGTGGGAGGGGGCGACGCAGAAGGCCGAAGCCGACGATGTCGCCGACGGGCGAGACGAAGGGGCCACAGGTTCATCGGGCGCGATGGCCATGTTGCAGCAGCTCGTTCGCACGGCGGGAGCGAGGACGAGGCGTGCGCATGAGCAGCCAGATATCAAGATGGGTGGTCGGTCGAGCGAGGGCGGACCGTCTGGAGGAGCTGGCAGGGAGCAAGGAGTCGACGGCCTTGCCGTTGCTCGGGTTAGGCGAACCGGTTGGTCGTCGATGGATTGCGGCAACGATTCATGATGTAATCGCAAAATGAAGTAGGTAGGCAAGCCCACGTACTCGTACAGTACTGTACATGGTTGCCCAGGTGGCAAGAGGCAGTCTCAGCCCTCGGGTTGGGTGGCGAGGGCACCTACAGGAGGTGCCGAGGGTCAAGGGGGCCACCAATTCCAGCGCATCTCAGCCCGACGCTCCAGCCGGCCCAGCAGGCTGGGAAATGGTGGGCGGCCCACTGATCCTCGGCCTTAGGTACTGCTCTGTAGTGGGTAAGCAAGGTACCTACTTGAGCTTGGAAGGCTTAGCACAGTCACCTACTCTACTTAACCGAGAATCTGGGGAACATTCCTTGGCTTCTCAAGGGCGGGCATCGTCGCGAATTGCCTTGCTGCTGTATCCGTCTCTCAGATCTGCATTCAGCTGCCTCGGCAGTTGCCCTAAGAACAGGAACCGATCCCGCTGACAAGGACATTCGAGGCGGCCCAACTCGGGATTTGTCAAGACCAGTACTTCGTAGAGGCGAGCTTGGCCGCGGTAGTCGCTCGACCGATCAACCGCCCATCCATCTCCCTCGGCCCCTTGCCATTTTGTCCGGCGGTAGGCTAGACTTGTCAGCCAACCTACTGGCAACAGCTGAGAATCTAGCGCTACTCAAGGGCTCCAGGGTAGTCGGGCTGGGTGAGATGCCGGGTGACACGATGCTCTCTACCTGAGTTCACGACCGAGTCCGGCCATCGACCATCATTTCATACAGCATGCTCCAGACTAGAAGCCCCCGACTCCATCAAGGAAACTCGAAATGGCTTCCAGCTTCCAGGGTATGATGACGTTGGCTGCATGCACAGTCATGCACGGCGCATGCGGAGCACCGCTCCACCGGGGGAACCGTGAGCCCAGGATAGTCGGGAGAATTGGAACCCGGGTCACATGGTCCGGATCCACGGCCATGGCACGGCTCGACCTCCGTTCTTGCATGTGCGATGGGAACACTTCCGAACTACCGGACCCTCGCCGGCTGAATGCGAGCCAAGCAATGGGCAAAGGCTATTGTTGCGACGCCTAACCTGTCAATCAAACCCGGGCCACCGGGCCGGAACTCGAGAAGCAACCCCGGGTGCGGGCCGGGGCAGCCATGTCCCTGCATATCCCCCATATCCGGAGTCGACGATACCAAGGCACGCCTATGCCGTGTTTGCACAGCGGGCACTGCGGCAGACCACGGGCTTCACGTGCGAGGCGGACGGCAGAAGACAGCAACTGCAGTGTGAGATTGTATGATGGGAAAAGTACTCATCACATTGACGCTCCACCTCGAGGGACCGAGTTTTGACCAGCCTGACTGTCAAACCTGTGTGACGGTGTAGGTATCCGCACATATGTACAGTACATGACAGCTCAGGGGGGCACGACAGCGGGCCCATTAAACAATCTGGGTTCATGCAAGGGCACAGACGCGAAAGAGGGTTGATTGCAAGACAGGTTCATTACAGACTCGCAAGGGGCGCCGTGCCGCGCTGCATGCATGTACTGTACGAATACTGTACAGTAGGTAGGTAGGTATGTACAGTATGCTGGAGTGGCCGGCCATATACATAGACAGACATACATAGCAAGTCAACCCTTTAAATGGCAGAAGAGAGGCGCGGTCGACGCCATCTCCGGAGGAGGCCCGACCGTGTCTGCCGCCGCCCGGATCCAACCGCGTCTTGAGCTCCGCCTTGGGCGTCACCTCAGGTTACACCCGGCCAAGGCGCTCATCTCGCCCTCGGGACTTGTGGCTGCATCCTCTTTCATCTCGTCACGGGGTCATCCATCGTCGCGTGCAAGGGCAAGGCCAGGGCAGACGAGGCCGCATGACGAAGCCTTATTTCACCACGGCCTGTTGTCGAGACTAGAGGGACCCGCTCCCTGGCCTTTTCTGCATGTAGGCAGGTGAGGTGAGGTGACGGGACGTGTGAGGCATCCGTCGGCCGTGTGCGCGACGGGCGCCCAACGAGCACGTCTCCAGAATAATAGCCTGCGTCTGAGCGACGCCATCCTGGGATGTTTGGGCCGTAACCATGGATGGATGGAGGGATGGATACATAATAAGGACTGGCCCAACACCTCGATATTGTGACCGGCTTGCTTGCTGCCTTGCTTGCTGCTTCTTTCCCGACTCATGCCGCGCTGTTTCCTCGCTCCTATTTTCTCATCCCTCCAACCGACTCCTTTCTTTGCCCGGATCCTTGGTTGCATGCCGTTGACCGCGACCCGTTGCCCTCTACGCACAGCTTGCGCCTCCTCGGCCGGCGGCGGCTAATGCACGCACGGAAAAGAGACGAGAAACTCGCAGAGTTGAAAAGGCCTACTATGACCAAAAGTCGTCGTCGCCCCTGCCTGCCGCACGCCGGGCGCAATGCAACAGACGGGAGCAGCGATGCTGGGGCACGGCTGGCCTCGGCCCCCCAATGCCTCGGGCTCTCCTAGCACTGGACGAGGCACCGGAGGCGCTGGACGAGGCACTGCTGGGCGACGAGGTACCGCCACCCCTACCGCTAACCCCTTCCAGCCCGCTCCCCTACCAGGGCCCCCGGCGGGCCCGTGCAGGTCAACCGCCCCTGGAGGCAGAGGCCAGCGCCCGTCCTTGCACGCCGAAAAACTGAAGCCATCGCCGCCCCCTTCGCTGCCATCATCAGCATCATCATCTCCTCCTCCGCCTCCACCGTCATCGGCCTCGCTACCATCCCCGGCACGACCACCGCCGCCGGCATCCCTGCTGCCCAACGCCCCGTCGCCCCCGGCCAGCCGCAAGTCCTCCCCGTCGCCCTCGCCCCAGCTCTCGGTTGCTTCCTCGCTGCCGTCCCGTCCCGCCTCACCCCCCGAGTCTGAGCGCGGTCGTCTAGGCGGCCGTGCCGACTCCGTCTTTCCCACGGCTCCCAACGCGCTCCCGCCGTCCTCGCCCTTGTCCTCGCTCCCCGCCACCGCCCGTCTGCCACCAGCCGTCGATGCTCCGCCCAACGCCCGCCTCCCGCGTCTCTCGCAGCAGCCCAGCTATCCGAGCTTCATCAGTGCCGCCAACCGCCGCTCCCAGCCTCCCGTCGCCGCCATCGCAGAGGCTCTGAACCCCCCTCGGCAAGCCCGCCGCCCCGGGACGCAGCTGCCCCCCCAGCCGGGCTACCATTTCCCGTCCCCCTTTCGGATCCGTACTGCCGCGTCGTCGGCCCCTCGCTGGCCACGCCGACTCCCGTCTGCTCGACTTTGGAACCCGACCAACTCGACGCCTCGAAATACCCGACCCCGGAAGCGGCGAACCTCGAGCCCCACCGCCCCCTCGGTTCCGCTCCAGCATCCCTCGCTCGACAAATCAGCAGAGGCGAGCGTGGACCCCGCTGCCGGCGACTATCCCCTCCTCACGCTCTCCGAGCAGCGCCAGACCAAGCATTCTCCCACGACGCGCGCCAGCGTCCAGATCGAGCGGAACGGCAGCCACGACCGCCGAGTGAGCCTGCCCAGGTCCGTGCGCGCCTCATACGACGGGAGCCGATCTCGCCTCTCCTCGCCTGTCCAGCAGGACTTTGGAGACAAGGCCGCCAGCAGCTGGACTTTGGAGGATACGGAGCCCGCCAAGGTCGAAAAGGGAAAAGCAAGGGCTGACGCCATGGCCCCGGATAGCGAGGACCCCCGACAATCCTACAACATGGACTTGGAGCGGGGACCAGATGTTCTGGATCCGCGTCCATCCAACGTTTCGGCCGGGGACGGCATCGGCTCAGCGCTGTCTTCGTCCAACTCGTCCATCATGGGCGAGGAAGTGCAGCCCGACGCCGGCGAGGAATGGGGCCCCCAGCACCCCTGCTACCCCCATTTAAACCCTCATGTGCCTGTCGACTCGTTCGAGTACGCCACGACGCGCATCATTCGCATACGGCGCGACTGGCTCCTGCATGGCGACCTGGCCCCGACCTTCTCGAACCTCTACCCCGAGATCCTGGACCCCGCGGGGGTGTCGGAGCAGGAGTTTCGGCGCATCATCGAGAAGCTCAACGGAGAGCTGGTGCCCACCTTTGACCCGTACAGCTTCCGCAACATCGTCGACAGCCTGCTGGGCCTGGTCACGGGCTGGCTATGGGACGACCTGGGTCTCACCGCCATCAAGACGCGGTTGAATGCCTTGGAGAAGTGGATCGAGAAGTGGAACCAGGAGATGGAGAAGACGATGGCGTCGGAAGAGGGCGCCATCACACCCAAGATAATACCGCTCCGGCAAACGGCGTACATGACGGTGAGACGCCCATGGTCCCGTTCTCTCTTCGTCTCGCTGACTCTGTTTCCCGCCGCAGCTGGACATACAAATCCCAGACCCTGAGATTGCTCCGGCGCCCAGTAGCGTCGGCGCCGGGGAGTCGAGGACGGCGCTGCCGGTGGAGCCAGCGGCTGTCATGACGGCTTGAGAAGCCGCGCTGGATGTTTGACTTCCTTCGATCGAGATACCCTTGACTCTGCTTTATTTTTGCTGCCCCCTATTACCCCCCCCCATACCCAAACCAATGTCTTCTCCCAGCCCTTTCAACCCCCGACTCTCAATCCCCGATCTTACCCTCTCGCAAGAGACACACTTTGTGGAGGGCGCATCGGCCACGGCCCTAATCCACGAGATTCCCCACAACGGGCTATGGCCTACCTGGCCTTTTCCCAAAGAGACCCAACTTTTTCCATTACAGGGGAGAAGTGTGTGTGTTTCCTCTTCTGATGCCAAATCGTTTTACAATATCTGTTCTCTAGACTTCTACGCTCTGCTCCTTTGGCCGGCTCGAAAAGAGGTCGGCTCTTCGGCAGGGAGACTTGGCGCTTAATGACAGCCCAACCGCATGGCGGGAGAGGGCATGTGTATATATACTCTGTTGCCCGAGGCGAGGCCAGGCGGCGTATCAATGCGATTTGCAGGGCGTCTGATGCCGGGAACGTATGCGAGCCTAGGATACCTGTGACATTCTCCCAACACCCCGAGTATACCCCATGTCCAGGGCGCACTGCATACTCACTCACATGACGTGTCTCGTCTTGTGCGACTCCCTCAGCCGTGACAAATCGGGAGGCGTGGCCCGGACATGCCGGCTCGGGTTCCGTGCCGGAGCCCAACCGCAGCCCGTCGGTCGGTCGGTGCCGCCACGGCATGTCTCGGGTTCCCGCATGCAAACAATAAGCCACATTCTTGCTGCACGCTCGAAACCCGTGATTGGGCCTGTATGGATTTGGGCCGTTGCCCGTCGATTCATATCTGCCCTTGTTCCTTTTCTATCAAGTGGCCAAGGCCGACTGCCTCTCCAGGCGGCCGTCACACATGTCTCGCCGGCCCGGTGCAGTCAACACAGGAGTGCTCCTGGGAGATGCCGACCTCTCCCATCACCAGCCCGCTCTTCCTCCTCGGCCAACATGTGGGCCATTTCTCGGCACAGACACAGGTCCAAGCAAGTGCGTCACTGCCTTCTAATCAGGCTGTCAAACATGGGCTTCAGAGAGCGGGCGCTCTTCTTGGGATACCGCTTCTGGCCGTCATCGTAGTCGACGTAGCAGACGCCAAAGCGAGTGTGGTATCCCTCGGCCCACTCAAAGTTGTCGAGCAGCGACCAGGCAAAGTAGCCGCGGACGTCGACGCCGTCGAGGCGCACGGCATCGGCCATGGCGGTGACGTAGGTGGCATAGTAGGCGACGCGGAAGTCGTCGGCGAGGGCCTGGGCGCGCGGCATGTCGCTCTCGCCCTTGACGCTGGTGCCGTTCTCCGTCACGTAGATGGGCGGGCGACGGTAGCGGCGGCTGATCCAGACGAGCAGGTCGCGGAAGCCCGGGGCGCAGGGGCGCAGCCAGGGGCACTGCGTCTCCGGGCCGATGCTGTGGCCGCTGCGGTTGTCGAAGAGGACGTCGACGTGGCCGGCGTGGTCGAGCGGGTCCGGGGCGGCGGCGGCGTCGCGGTGGCGGATGTAGTTTGCCGTGTAGTGGTTCATGCCGTAGAAGTCGCTCGAGCCGCGCACGAGGGCCAGCTCGTCGGCCGTAAAGGTGGGCAGCCGGGCGCCCAGCTGGCGGCGCATCGAGGCCGGGTAGTCGCCGTGGTAGATGGGGTCGGCGAACCAGGCCACGACGAACTCGAGCTTGCGCTGGCAGGCCTCGACGTCGGCCGCGTCGCCGGCGTCCCAGGGGAAGGCGGCGTCGCCGTTGAGGACGATGCCGATGCGGCCCGGCACCGCGCCGGTTTCGGGCGCAAAGTCGTCGCGGTAGGCCCGGACGGCGCGGCCGTGGGCCACGAGCAGCGAGTGTCCGACGACCCAGGGCTCCGTCGAGCCGTCGCCGCCCTCGGGGCTGCGGTCCCGGTCGGAGCAGCGGCCCGGCGCAAACTGGCCGATGCCGTAGCCCAGCACGGCAGAGCACCACGGCTCGTTGAAGGTGACCCAGTGCCGGACCCGGGGCAGCGCGGCAAAGACGAGGCGGGCGTAGCGCTCAAAGTCGAGGGGGAACTCGACGCGGTCGAGCGGCCCGCCGTAGCGACGGTCCAGCTCCTCGGGCACGTCCCAGTGCGACAGGGTGACAAAGGGCGTGATGCCGGCGTCGAGCAGGGCGTCGACGAAGCGCGCGTAGTGGTCGAGCCCCGGCTGGTTGACCGCGTCGTGGCGGCCGCCCAGGGGCACGACGCGCGTCCACGAGACGGAGAAGCGGTAGGCCGTGGCGCCGAGCGACTTGAGCAGGGCCACGTCCTCGGCGGTGCGGTTGTAGGCGTCGCAGGCCACGTCGCCCGAGGTGCCGTCGGCGATCTTGCCCGCCTTCTTGCAAAACGTGTCCCATATGCTGGGCCCGCGGCCGTCCTGGTCGACGGCGCCCTCGATTTGGTATCTGGATGGGTTCCGAGGGCTGGTGTCAGCGTATGCCAGACGTTTTCGAGGACAAGGACTCACGAGGCCGTGGCAAAGCCCCAGAGAAAGTCGCTGCGGAGAACCATCTCTCGTCGTTGTCTGGCCTTCAGAGGGGGTCACTTCGTCCAACAAGAGAGAATGCGTGCCGAAGCGGTCTTGAGCAGAGTGAGACAACGATCACGTCTGGTCCCTGTCCTTGGAGGCAGGTATTTAACCAAAGAGGAGCGCAGAGGAGGTGAAGCTGCCCCGAGAGATGAAGAAGAGCGCAAGCACAGCCCATATATATATACACACAAAGGCATATATATATATATATCATATAGGCTTGCCACACATATACTCCGGCACGTAGGCTGGCGCATATGCCTAATGCAGCAGCCGCCCACGGACGAGCAAGGCGGACAGGGTATGGCCTGGGAAGGAGGCAGCGAGCCCACATGGCAGTTTATACTTTGCCCCCTTCTTCCCTTGTTGTCGAATGAAGCCCGTCGTTGCTCCGTATCGGACGATGCAGGCCGGACCCGGAGGCCGGATGCTACCGTGCGAGGCAGGCGATGGGGAGAGAAGGCAAGGGCCACTCGACGGTACCACCGTTGATCAGGCTAGACACTGCAATGCCCTCGGCGTGCCCAATTCCATCCATGCTCGATTCCATCCGTGCTCAATTCCTTCCGCAGCAAAGGGCGGAGCCGGTGGGTGGGTTTGGCACTTCCCTACCGGGCGTTGGCCCATGTATCTCTCAAGTAGCCCTGCAGTGCCACTCGGCCGGGGTCCCGCCGCGACGGGTACCTGCCGGATACCACCGAGCGGGCTTTGCCGGCAGGGGCCGACACGGCGGCCCGTCTATCCGAAGGAGCGAAAAGTCAGAACAAGGCAGTCGGTTCCTCGGGAACAAAAGGGCCGTGGGGGTTGCTGCAGCTGCGGGTAAAATCCCCCCGGCGGCCCCTCGTGTCTAAACTTACTTTTGCATGCATGCACAGTATGTAGACATCTGGGGGGAGAAGTCGAGAGGCGACGGCTCCGTCATCGGAGAGAGAGAGGCCGGGAGCCTCGCCGATTAAGCGCGCGGATGCTACTTTGTACGTACCCAGGCAGCAGAAACCCGCAAGCGCGACTCGGCACCACCACCTCTTTCCCTCAACATTTATTTCCAAGAGCCAGCTCCAGGCAGGCACCAAGCACCCCGAGCAGGCGCCCGCCCAAGACACTCAACATCTCCCTCTCCCTCTCGCCCCATCTTCACCATGACAAGTCCCCGAACATGTCTGAGATGCAAAGCATATCGTTCGCTGAGCGCCAGCACAGCTCCGAACTCCGGTCGGGCCGCCACGAACCCCCCCCCCTCAGCTTCTACCAGAACCTCACGACGCGGCACCTCACCAAGAACGCGCTCGAGAGGCTCGATGCCACCAACTGCGACCTCGAATACACCGTCGACCGGCCCCCGACCGTGCCCGACGACTTGCCGTCCGCCGAAGCCTTCTTCGACGACAGCTCTGAGGATCTGCTGAACAAAGTGCGCGCCTTTGCCCAACACGGCGGGCCGGATCTCTCCGACTTGATGGCGGTAAGCACCGTGCCTGGCCGCTCAGCGCTTGGGGTTGGCCGTCTTGACCGACTTTGCATCAGTACCGGAACCAGTGGATGGACCCGAGATACAGATGGGCATTGCCCGAGTCAAAGTCAAACAGGGTCCTCCTGTCTGACCGCACCAACAGCACAAGCATGGGCAGCACCCGCACGTCAATGGCCACGGGTCCCTATGATGTCAATTTTGAGCAGCACATGTACGACCACGGCATCTATTTCAGTAGATTCTTCAATGACTGCCCTGAACAGTGCCCGCAACCCGACAACATAGACTCGGTCAAGGCGGCCGTCTTGCGGCCCCGTCCCACTGATCTGGCCCTTTTCAATGTCACACAGTTGAGCAATCAGTTCATGGCGGCGCTTGAGCAAGCTATAACAAAGGCCCAAGTCGTGAAAAAGGTCGTCCCCATCATCGAGGGACCCGGCGAGCGCCTCCACGGTGCTTCGACCGGCATCACCTTTACCAATCTTGAGCATCTGACGAGTCAACCCATTGTGGCCGCGCAGCCCGACGTCTTCTACGGCACGCCCCCCGAGAAGGTTCCGCCGGCACTTCGCGATGCCCTGGAAAGCATGATTGCCCCTTCGGCCGCCGACGGTGTCCCCGTCGTGCCAAACTTTTTCGTCAGCGTGACGAGTCCCGGCGCCGAGATGGTCGCCGCACTTCGACAGGCAGGCTACTACGGAGCCCTGGGGGCGCGAGGTATTCAGAGCCTCAATTCGTACAAGCACCAGGAGCCCGAATACGACAACAAGGCCTACACGTTGACGTCGGTGCTCTTTCGTGGCCTCCTCGACATGCATGCCGTTCATGTCGTAGCGCCAGCTGACCCCAGTCAGACCCCTCGCTACATCATGACGCCGGTTAGCAGCTGGAACCTGGAAAAGAATGCCGACGATTTTCGTCAGGGTGTCTCGGCCTGGCGCAACGGCAGGGAATGGGCACAGCGGATGCGCGAGAAAGCCCTCAACCTCAAAGCCCGAAAGTCCCTGTTTTGATGATGGCGCCGGGTGCCGGTTATGCATGGCAAGCTTGCAGCGCTAGCTGATTGTGCCACATCTTTATTGTGTCGTCGCGATGCGGCTTGAAGGCGATGATAGATGCTAGACTTGTACATCTAGCCATGTTATCCCCGCTTACATGCCCACTCACTCCAGCATACTAATAAACTGACCGTTGTCTCGGCTGCCGCCATGCCGCTCCTCGTTCCTTGATTCAAGTCCATGGTAGCTCACGACCCCCCCTGGTGCAGGCGATTTGCGCTGCGGTGACTGACAGGCCCACTCAGTCACCGGATCCTCCTCCTCAAGTGCGCCACCACGGCAGCATCATGCCTTGCTCGAATCCTCCCGCGCCTTGTCCCGGGGGCGTTTACCGATACTACGTTTCCAATGTCACTTGCGACTGTGGAGATGACGCTGGGCGCCGCAGCCCACCGCCTCCATGTGCGTCGTTTGAGCGGCCGTCACCATAGTGAGGGGGGTAGCGGCCCGCTCGTCCTGGCCAGCCTGTTGGTGCCGGCCAAGAGGCCAGGGAGGGAGGGGGAGGGGACTGTGGCGACTAGAGGTCCCCTCTCGCTCGAAAAGGGCCCGGAGCCACGCCAGTCTAGTCCTCGCGGGCCTGCATTTTCCGCTTGCCCAACGACGACGCCGTGTCCTCCATGTCGGCATCGCCCCCGGGGCTGGCGGCGGCGGTGGCGGCGGCGGCGTACTCGACAACCTCCCACTCGACGCTGACGTGGGCGGAATGCGAGCGCCTGACGACGTGGGCGCGGCGCATGTTGCCCAGACGGGTGCCGTCGACCAGGCCGTCGAACCAGGGGACGCCAAACGACTGGCGCAGGGCCGTGGAGCGGGTCGGGGTGGCTGGGGTGGGTGTCTGGTCGGGGTCGGGGTCGGGGTCGTCGGGGATGAGGCCCATGTCCTCGAGGTCGCGCAGGTCCTCGCGCAGGAGGCTGCCGAGGGTGAGGTTGATGTAGTCGGCCTCGGCGCGGGGGCTCTCGGACCAGTAGGACAGCGGGGTGCCGCAGAAGCCGCAGAAGTGGCGCTTGGAGTGCTCCTGGCTGGGGTGGGTGTAGACGCGGCGGATCATGGTGTGCGTCTCGTCGGGGAAGAAGGCAAAGGTGGTGCTGTGGTACCAGGCGAGCGGCACGCGGACGTAGGCGGCCAGGGGCGTGGCCAGGGGTATCTCTGGCGACGGGCCGACGTCAGCCTGGGCTCCGAGGGCGGGGGAACACGAACGAACGTACGGTGGAGGGGCTCCGTGTCGAAGAGCACCTGGGCTTCCTTGACGCCATCCTGGGGCACGGCAATGATGTAGCGGTTCCGGCCGCACTGGCATCCGCCCCGCAGCGGTCGCAGCTCGCTCATGGCCGCCGGTCGAACCTGCGCGGGCCGGGGAGAGGGGGTTGGCTGCGTGTCTGGGGCTCGCGCGGCGATGGCTCGGACGAGGGAGGGACAGCCGTCGGTTGGCGAGGGTTGAGGTCGAAGCGAGGCCGGCCACAGGAGGTGGAGGATACTTTATGCGTCGCGCGCGTCCGAGGCAAAAACGGAGTATGTAAGGTACCTGGCAGGCACGGGTATGTACCTCGGAATGGAGTAAGCCGATGAACGCGATGCGCTTCTCCCTCTTGCTCATCGGCCGCGGGCGGGGGGGGGGGACGTGGAAGGCGGGTGAGGAGGATGATGCGAGAAGCAGCCAGAGAGGGTGGAGGATGGATTGCGGGCTCCCCGTTGGTTGGCGGCGCGGTGACAAAGGTTCGACCGCCGGTCTGCCGAGGTCCTCCCCCGGAATATGAGGGACAAAGCTACAGGTATGCTGCACGGCTTCTTCAGTGACCTGCGCGCGCTGGAGCAAAAGCACCCACCGTCTATCGGTCCGGGCCCTGCGTGCGTGTACATACTACCTGTACATACATGCATGCATACAGACGGCCGGCGGTCCCGGGCTCTGGCCACCGTCGCGATGACAAGCCGGGCGGCCCCTCCCATGTACTGTACAGCAGGGGAAAGCTCCCACCTATCGTCTGCTCGAGATGCAGTATCGATAACGGCCAACAGCAATTGGCGAGCGAGGTGAGCGCATCGACGCTCGACTTACATACACCGTGGCACGTCCACACGACGACGCTGAAGCTTCAGACCACCATCACATGCGACCCGGGCAGAAGAAACAATGTTCCCTGTGCACCTAGCCCTCTCCAGCGTCCATCCTTTCCACATGCATACTCACTAGATAGATCCGCACACGCACCTCCTCTCCGTTTCCGTCACCCCCCCCCCCTCCTCCTCCTCCTCTCCCGTCATCGCCCCGAGCCTCAGCCCGGTCCATCACCACCCATCGCCTCCTCCGCCGAGCCGCAGATGCCCAGCACCAAAGACCAGGAGTAACCAAGCTTCCCGCCCGCAACAATGGGCGAGCTCGCCATCGACGACCGCCTCCCCGTCCCGCACGCCGGCACCTCGATCCCGAGACTCGGCTTGGGCGTCTACCAGCTCTACGGCGAGGCCTGCCAAAAGGCCGTCCTTGCCGCCCTCGCCGCCGGCTTCCGCCACGTCGACTCGGCCCACATGTACCGCAACGAGGCCGACGTCGGCGCCGCCGTCGGCCAGTCGTCGCTGCGCCGCCAGGACGTCTTCCTCACCACAAAGGTGCGCGCCGCCGCCGGCAAGCCCGACGCCGCCCATCAGAACGCCCTCGACAGCGTCGCCAAGATTGGCGGCGACGGCGGCTACGTCGATCTCCTTCTCATCCACGTCCCCGGGTCCAGCCGCGAGGCGAGAGAGGAGCTGTGGAAGACCCTGGAGACGCTTCACGACGAGGGCAAGGCCAAGGCCATTGGGGTCAGCAACTTTCGCATCCAGCACCTCGAGGAGATGAAGGAGTACGCCCGCATCTGGCCGCCTCACGTGAACCAGCTCGAGGTAAGTTGACCGTTCGCCGTAGACGCCATCGACTCGACGCATGTCGCCATCGTGGGCACAACTGACGCCGGTCCGCAGCTTCATCCCTGGTGCCAGCAACGCGAGCTCGTCCAGTTCTGTCGCGACAACGGCATCGTCCTGCAGGCCTACTCCCCCCTCTCCTGCGGCGAGAACCTCGACGACAAGACGCTGGGCGCCGTCGCGGCCAAGCACTCCAGGTCGCCCGCCCAGGTCCTGATCCGTTACGGCCTGCAAAAGGACTGGGTCCCGCTGCCCAAGAGCGGCAACCCAGATCGCATCAAGCAAAACGCCTCCGTCTTTGACTTTGCCCTCGACCAAGACGACATGAAGACGCTCGACGCCCTCGACAAGGGCACTACGGGGGCCCTGTTTCCTGCCAACCTGAAGTGACGGGGGCCAGACGCCTGCGCCTGTCAACCGTCGCCGAGGAGCTGGGCTGGGTGTGTCACAGCACAAGGACGTGGTGCAGGTATTACCCGCTGGCGGGAACATGCTGGTCCAACCGTACATGATCCCTTCTTGAGCCATAGAGATACATGGAAAAAGTGAACAAAGCTTCCGCGGTAAGCAAGAGCCTGGCCTCTCTTACGCCTTGCCATTGCCCCTTGCCCACTCGCGCAGCTCATTCTTCTTAATCTTGCCTGTGCTCGTCTTGGGCAGCTCCGGCACAATGTCCACCTCCCTCGGGACCATGAACTTGCTAATGCTGCTCTGGTGCTTGGCCCAAGCGACGACGTCGGCACCCGTCACCTCCTTGCCCTTCTTGACCGTAACAAAAGCCTTGGGTCGCTCGCCCCAATGCGAGTCCGGGACGGCCACGACGCCGGCCTCGAGCACGTCTGGGTGCTGTACGAGCATGCTCTCGAGGGCGACGGATGAGATATTCTCGCCGCCCGAGATGATGATGTCCTTTGCGCGGTCGAGGATCTGCGCGCTGCCGTCCGGGTGCCACACGGCTAGGTCGCCCGAGTGGAGGCCGCCGCCGGCAAAGAGCTCGCGCGTTGCCTCGGGGTCCTTGAAGTAGCCCTTGGTGCAAATGTTGCCAAAGAAGACAATCTCGCCAATCTCCCGCCCGTCCTTGGCCACGTCCACCAGCACGCCGTCCGGCTGGTCCGGCTTGACTATGCGGATGGGCAGACTGCTAATGAAGCCATGGCCCTGGCGGGCCATCTTGGCAAATCTCTCCGCCGGCGGCAGGCTCTCCCACTCGGGGAGATGATAACACTTGGTGATGGGGCCGTATGTCTCTGGGATTGTCCAGTCAGCCATTGAAGCACACGACGGGTTGCAGTGTGACAAACCCGTCATGCCGTAAACGTGTACAGGGATAAGGTTCAGATTGGTCTGTAGGAGAGTCAGTCAGTAGCGCATCTCGTAGTCGGCGGCATTGGACGCGGACCATTTGCTCAAACAGGTGGGCGCTGGGCGGGCTGGCGGCCACGGTAACCTGAACGGGCTGAGACAGCTTCTCGGCCTCGCTGCAGGCGACCAGGAGCGTGTTGACCGTCGGCGCCGCGTTGAAGTGCGTGATGCCCTCTTCTTTCAAGAGCTTCCATATCAGAGGGTAGTCAATCTTCCTCAGGCAGACGTTGACGCCACGGACGGCGACAACGGACCAGGGAAAAGTCCATCCGATGGCGTGGAACCTAGAGAGTAGTCCTCGTCAGTGTTGCTGCCCACTGTCGAGCCGAGAGCTGGCCTACATGGGCAGCGTCCATAGATAGCGGCATCGGCCGGCATTAAGGCCCGACTCGATAATGTTGGCCAAGGAGGCGAGATAGGCGCCGCGATGAGTGTATTCGACACCTTTAGGACGAGACGTGGTGCCCGAAGTAAAGGGGACAGCGAGCACGTCATCCTCGTTGCTTGCCTGCGAGTGAAGGCTGGCCCAGCCACGACCGCCGTGAGAGCTGTCGTAGGCCAGGCCCTCTATGACGGCCTCGTTGTAAGGGCCACAGCCGGGACCTTGCGACTTGTCGGTATCCTGCGGGCGAGAGGGGTATTCAGCCGGAGCTTTGGCCCGTAACATTGCTGCAGATGGCTTACAAGGTCGACAATAAGGGGCACAGAGGGATGCCGTGCCTCGTAAGCGCCGAGAAGGCCGAGGAACTCGTTGTCGACAATGATGCAGTCGACCTCGGCAAAGTCAAAGATGTAGGCAATGTCTTGTTCCTTGAGCCTGTAGTTGGCCGGGACGATGACGCCGCCGGCAGCAACGATGCCGTATATCGACTCGAGAAAGGCGGGCGTGTTGGGGGCCAGGACACCGACACGCTTCAAGCCATGTTTCTTGAGGTAACAGGCCAGGCCGACGACGCGGGTGGCCAGGTCTTGATAGGAGCGGCGGAGAGTGACGCCATCTGCGGTGACGTGGAGGACGGCATCGGCATTGGGCTCGATGGCGGCGGCGCGCTCGAGAAAAAAGGTTGGCGATAGGTGATGGATGTGAGGAGGCCGAGGGCTTGAGGATTGCGGCAGCAGGTGGCCGAGGATGGAGCGAATGCGCGACGGAGGTCCCGACATGTCGTGAATAATATGGGCTCCAAGATTACGTCATGAGATGAGTAAGGGGAGGTTGATGGATGGATGAGGTGTGTGGACACGAAGGGCGTCAAGGTGAGGCTGGCCAGACGGACGTGATAATTGCCGTCCGAGATGTGACCGCAGGCTTTCCGGCCTGGGAGAAAAAGAATGAAAAAGGATTGGAACAGAGGAGCGGCTGAGGTGTGATTCGGCTGATTCCCGTGGGCCGAGATGCCAACCTCCAAGTACAGCACAAGCACAGTACAGTTCAGCAGCACTCCGTAGGAGCCGAGGGCCACACGGGAGCGGTGGAGTACTGTACTGCTACCACCGCTATACCTTAGGTCGGTAGGTACCTACCTTGTAGGTAGGTAGGTATGCCGGGCGCTGTGAGCAGGCCCTGTGGAGTGGAGGGGCGCAGTCGAAGCCCTGGAGGACCGCGTGTCTAGCCCCCGCATGCTCCCCCTAGCCTCCCTATCCTCCCTAGCCTGGGGGCAAGGAGAGCGCCCTGACAGGGAGGCCGGAAATGCATTTCAATATCAGCATCGGCTGCATGAACCGATGGAATGCAACACGCATTGAACGGTTGGCCTTGCAGTACAGATGACGTGAAGCAGGATGCAGACAGGCGAGGGACGAAGCGGTCGACGGTCTGGGCTTTGGGATTCAAAAGACGTGTTTTATCTGTGCTTCGTGCAAAGCAACCTGCCAGATACTCGGAGGCGCTTTGCTTCCACAGACGGCTAGTCACGAAACGCTCCGTAACTCGTGTGCGAGATCCGCGACTTGGACATTGTTGGCTGAGTATTTTCCCATCCGTTCCATCGAGACCGTCTCGGCGCAGCCTCAAGACTCCAAAGGGAGGAACCCCCCCAGGGGGGAAAAGAAACATCGTCTGCCACGAGTAAGGAGAGCCCCTGCTTCCAGCATCAGGTAGGCGGCGGCCAACGCGAGTCGCCGCGAGGGCGACTGACTGACTCCGGTATTTCGTCGACGGCCGTTCTCCAGGCAGGAATCGCAGCCTCTGTGTCTGTATGTGTTGCGCGTCTTCCGCGCACGTCTTTGCACAGTATATCCATGCACGGAACGGAGGCAGAGGCGCAGAGTCGGCGATGCATGAAGAAACAGTCTACAGCAGAGGGGATCGCCAGCATAACCCCCTGTACTCCTTACCCCATCAAGGTATGCCAGTTCCCTTGGCCTGGCCCGGTACCTGACGGAGCCACCGACGCTGCATTACTCAACATGTCGATGCCACGACTCCCGTAGCCAAGGTACCGCTAGCGCCCCGGGCGGTACTTGTCCACCGCCTGTCACAAACCACAAACCTCATGCGCTTTCTCCGTCGACGGCACCGGGTCCCGCTGTGCCGCGCCTGCCTTCCGCTACCATTATCTATAGCACCGTCGCGTGCATGATAGGGAAGGAAGCTCGCAAAGGGAAAAGGGAAAGAAAGGCGTTAAAGGGAGCCGGGCCGCACCCTCCTCCTTTCTGCCCTCTCCATCAACCGTCTGTCTTTTCCTTTCCCCCTTTTCCCTTTGGTCGTCGTCTGCCCAAAAGCAAGCCGCTCTTCGACACTTCCTCTCGCTCTCCTTTTGTCGTGTCCTCGTCATCAACCACGTCAACCACGTCCGCTCGGCGCTTGACACGCCCGCCCGAAGCTACCATTCCATTCTCGTCCTCCGCCTTTGCGTCTGGTCGTCAAACCCGCGACTGAGACCCGCCTCCATCTTTGTCGTACGTCATTCAGCCTTCGCCTCTGTCTCGGCCGCCCGCGCTGCGTTTCTGCCACGACTGCGAGCAGACCAGGACGCCTCCCCCTTTCCATGTTTTCCTGACTTCTGGCTCCAAGCCCGCCTACGTGCTCGCCGACAGCCTCGCTCGTGCCCCATCGACCGCGTCCTCGAATCCATTTCCTAACCGCGACGCCCTTCACACCCCCGGCCGACGACTCCGTCCCCGCGACACACAGATTCACACCACCATGATAGCCTACCCGCCTGCACAGCAACCCATGGCTTCCCAAAACTCTCAGGGCTTCCGCCCCCCTCGACAGCCTGCTACACGGATGCCTTCGTACCCCCAAGTCTCTGTCCGAGACGAAAATGACGGCCTGAAACAGCCCAAACGTTCCCATACCTTCCACAACGGCTCTCCCACCCAGAGGGAGCGTGAGCGAAGCAAAGTCAATGCCAACGACAACGCGGGGCCCGATGCCTTTGAGACGGCCGAGGCCACTGACAACGAGGACGCAAACGACTTCACGCGCGCCTCGGTCGACCTTGACGACCTACCCATCGAACTAATCACCCTGACGGACAGGTGCGTTGCCCTTCGCGTGCACCACTGCCCAGTGCCTTGATCCGTAACTGACAAGTTGGCCATCCAGCTTCATCGACTCTCTTGGAGCCAAGGTGCATCCAACGCCCCCAAACATCGACAGGCTGTCGCAGCTCTTCCAAGAATTCTACGCATTGGCCTCATCCCACGTCGGCACGCACATAAGCGCCTTGGCCTCCCGACACAGCCGGGATGCTTCGCCAGCCCCTTCCGGGACCAGCATATCCTCCGCTGCCAGCCGTCTGCGGTCAAAGGCCGCGTCTTTCGGCACCAAGGAGAAGACAAAGACGGAGGCGGAACAGCAAATGATAACGGCGGACGAGCTGGCCAACCGCAAACGCGCCAGGAAAGCCCTCGAGGCCAAGCGCGGCCTGCTGGAGGAGGCAGTGGAACGAAGGCTCTGCGAGGGCATCTACGGCCGAATATACAGGCACAGGAGCACGCAGGACGAGGCTCAAGATGACAAGCTCCGCTCAAAGACTGCGGCCCTCGCTCTCGTCGGCATCGGCTTGGCCGATTTGGGTGTTGAGACGGGCGAGGTGACACCGTCCACGCCCCAAAACGCGGCAGACAAGGATAAAGACGTGCGGGAATGGCTTGGCCAGGCCAGGGCCGACCTGACCCGGATGGGCGAGTCGAGGTATCCCCTTGGCAAGCTTAACAATCTCAAGGCAGCCCACAAGAGCATCGTCAACACGCTCGCCCACTTTCATCCCTCTGCGTCTGCCGACGAAATCATGCCCATGCTCATCTACACCCTCATCACCATGCCCCCTGAAAAGCTCCACATCATGAGTGACCTCCATTTCATCCAGCAATTCCGCTGGGAACCAAAGTTGACCGGCGAGGCCGCCTACTGTCTCACCAACCTCGAGGCAGCCATCAGCTTCTTACAGACAGTGGACCTGGCCACTTTGCGAGAAGACGAACAACCGTCTGGGCAACCCAAGAGCGCGACCCAGCCCGGCACCCCGAGGGCTGAAACGTTTCCTCCTGCCTATCCGCAGGGACCCCAGGGAGCGACGACTCCCATCAAGGACGCTGGCGAAGACAATCCAGACAATGCCAGCGCCACAAAGTCTGCGCTGCCGCCGCCCGCCGTCAAGACCCCCAACATGCTGAAGAACCGCCGGCTGAGCGAGCTCGTCAACACCCCGGCCCAGGCGTTCGGCGCGGCCAGCGACGCCGTTTTCAGCACAGCCGACCAGGGGCTCAAGACCATCTCGAGCAGTCTCGGAGACAGCTACTCGTTCCTCTTGGGCAAACTTCGCGACGGCCAGCAGAGCACCAAGAGTTCGTCGATTGTCGTCCCCCGCACCCTTGACGACGCTCGCAAGCTCGTCAGCACACCGCCCCCTGAAGAGGACGACAGCGCCAGCGGTGCAAACTCTGCGGTCAGCGCTGAGGATGCCGAGCAGATCAAGCGCTCACCGGGGCGCGAGGACCGACCCGTGAGCGTGAAAGGACGTCGCCGGGAGCCGAGCGTTGAGAGCGCCAAAAGTGGGCGCAGCGCCGGCTCAAACAAAAAAGTGCTGTTTGCCGAGGAGGCCAAGAGCTCGACGTCGTTTCTCTCGTCGGGCCAGAGCCCTGCCGTTCTCGAGCAAGTGCGCAGTCTGGGCAGCTCCTTCAATCCATTGGGGCGGCTGTCAAATATCGGCATGATTAGAGGCTTTGGCCGCAACACACCCACGCCGACGGCCACCGTATCTCCCAAGGACATCGGCAAGACGTCGGACGGGGGCGACTTGGCATCGGTAAGTGTACTCTCCACATCGTCTCTCCCCTAGGCACAAGAGCTGACCACGCTGGCAGGCGTTTCCCGATATTGCAGACGCCCTTCCGCCCAAGGAAGGCCCCAAGGAAGGCCCCAAGGTGGCACCGCCTAACAAGCGCTTCCTGGAGCTTCAGGACCCGGGCGAGCTCCGGCTGAGCGAGGTGCAGGACCTGCTCGGAGAGTACCGCCGCATGGCCGAGGCCCTCAGGAGCCTGGGGGCTTTCGAGGACAGTTGAGCGACGTGACGGTTTTTGTGGACTTGCCGGGAGTTTCCGGGAGGCATTCTACCGAGTGGGGAGGTTGTATGGCGTACGGACACGGCGTTGGCATGTCCATGGCTTTCTGACTTGATGCAATCCCGTGGCCGAAATCCAAATCTTGCATGCCAAGTTACGGTCTCCTGAGGGATAGAAGGCCTTTTTTTCTCGTCATTATCTGGACTGGGACACAGGCACGTGGCGTTTCAACCCGGATGGATGGTGTTCATTTAATCACTTATATACCTGCACCTTGACGACGGCGCACAAATGCTACGAGTTTTGAACACCTTCTCCATCTCTGCTGACGAAAATATTGCACGAGTGGCTAAAACAGAGTCCTTGGTGGGAACGTACAGAATGCCCCCGTGCACCTCGTCTCGGAGCGTAAAGAACAAGGAGTAATATCAAATGCTCGCCGGTTGCTTGCGCCTGTGGCTCCAATGCAGAAATCCTGATGCAAGGGCAAGTACAAAGACGCTTCGAGGACGCCCCTTGCCCGTCTAAAACCCTACCCAGAATTTTACCCATACGCCATGTCCTTGAAATCCGCTCGCTGAATTGCCTCCTCAAATGCCAGGTCGGGAATGCAAAAAGGTGCCGCATGAGACAGAGTTGAGTGATGCGCCTCGCGGCGGCAGTCATCGCCTCCACGGGTTCGTCTAAAACGCCGACGTCTCTGTCCTCCATGGCTTGTGAAATTGCTCCGGGCTGGAGGGCGCGGCCTCAGCCGCCTCGGATTCGTTCACAGGTTCCGTGTGCGTCCGCGGGCCCAGCGAGGGTCCGTGCGAATCCACCGATCTTCCCCTCTGGTATGATGCCGCCGAATCGCGTTGCATGGCAGGACCTGGATGCAGGAACTGCAGTATCAAGTTGCTGTTGGCTCGCTCCCGCTCGCGACTCATGCTACGACGGCTGGCGGGGTTGGTCCTCTGCCGCTGGAGCCCTGATGTCGTGGCGGCCGAGACTCCGGTGTTGACGCGGGCGAGAACGGCCTCGGCCTCCTCGGCCTCCTTGCGGAAGCGAGATTCGCTCGGCAACAGAACAGCGCGATCGAGGCCGTACGGCAGGCCGCGGTGCCGGCCTCGGATCTGCATGGCAATGATGACAAGCTTGCCCACAACGGAGAATTGAGAGGACAGTGAAGCGTTGATGCCTGTGGCTCCCATGCTGAGGCCCACGGTGCCGTAGGCGCTGACCACCTCGAAAAGCACGGCGAACATGTCGAATTTGTGGGCCATGATCTTGTCCCCCTCGCTGATGGCGAGGATAAAGAAACCCAAAAAGACGTACCACAAGTCGAAAGACAATTGTCGCCGCAAATGACTGCCGACGTAGGATAGAGCGCTGGCGTCGTTGTCGTCATCGGCGCTGGCCTCCTGGTAGACACCGAGGGACTTCTCTTCGTAGACGTTCGTTCTTCGGATCGAGATGGCGATGGGGAAGACGGATATATACATCATGATCATGTACAGTACAGGCATTGCCGGATGCAGGTCCGACATGTTGACAGCGGCGAACCCGGCTGTTCTGGTGGACGCCGCCTGGAAGAAGCCGATGACGACGCGGTTCTTGAGCGGAAGCTTGCTGATGGGCTCCGAACCGAGCTATGCGACAGTTAGCATTCCGCCTGCAGGCCTGGGATGGGAAGCAGAGGACCAAAGACTCACGTCGAGGACAATGAAGAAGAGCAAGTCGAGCGCGTTGAGGACAATCAGGATCCAAAACAGCCACCAATTGGGGCCAGACGGGAACAGCAGGGTAAAGCATCTGCGCGGGTGGTCCAGCAGAAACCGAAGCTCCTCCCACAAGCCAGATCCCCTGGGTACGAGCTTGGCGGCGACCCAGATCAAGAAGCGGAGCATGACGGGGAACCCCGTGTTTCCGATGATGATAAAGAACCACATGACGACGAGCGCAAACTCTGACCTCTGAAATGAGATCATGCTGTCTGGGGTAAGGGTGAAGCCCACGTCCATGAAGGCCACGTTGGAGGTAAAAAAGCCCCACCAAGTCTTGGACACACCCGCAGCCTCGACAACGTTGCCGTAGTAGGTGTCGTGCAAGATGAAGGGCAAGAGAAAGGTGAGGATGACGAGCTGAAATCCCCAGAAATAGAACAACAGGATCAGAGCCAGTGTGCGAAGGGAGCGGTACTCGATGCCGCCGAGCTCCTCACGCTGCTCGAGGGTGAGACCGACAAAGTTGGAGTTTCGGCCGATGGTCGGCGTGTACGAGAGGTACGGCATGTCCTCTTCCTTGTCCCGCGACAAGACAGACCTGAGGTTGCTCAGAGTTCGCGTCCCGACCAGACGAGACGACCTGGACTCCCCGTCATCATGAACCTTTTTTTGTGCAGAATTCATCAGACGGGGCTTCCGGAAGCGGAGCGTGTCCGCGGCGCCGGCAGCAGCTTTGGCGTCATCTGCGATGTCGTCGGCTCGATGCCTCTCTGGCTCTGCAATCACTATGGTCGACTGGCGGCCTCGAGCATTTCTGGCATCAGCCCCTGCGACGCCGATGCGCGAGTCCACTGTCCTGGACCTGGGAAGCCCATGTTCGTCGTCGTCCTGAGGATCGTCCATCTGGAGCCTCCTGGGACCCAGGCCCCTTTCCGCATCTCGCGGCCCCGGGATTCGAAGGATTTCGTTGTCTTGATTTCGCTGCCGCTCCAAAATGGCAATGTGCTCGGCGTTGGGCAGGCGCTGCGGGGGCTTCAAGGCATCCTCTCCCATGCCATCACTTCTCTTGACAGTGTTCGCGAACGAGATGGCCGTGGGTCCGCTCCGGGGTTCCTCGGGTGCCAGTTCCTTGTCTAGGGCGCCAGACAGTTGGGTGCTCCCGCGACGGGACTGCTGCGCAACGACGCCAGCTTCGAGATGTTTCTCGTCGGACATTGTCGACGAATCGCTCTCGTCGCTTTTGGTCACTGCCGCAGACCTGGGCGAGATGTCGTCATCCAAGAGAATACCGTCGTTGGTGATCCTCTGCGTACGGCCGTTCTGCGGCATAATCGTGATGTGCCGCCCGTTCACGCCCTGCGCGGGGACATCCCGTTCGACGTCTGCATCGGCCTCGGACTTGGACTTGGTCAAGGTTGGGCGACGCGAGCGTATGTCGCGGACCCAAGTCTGAAAGCGCTTCTCGAACCAGTACAGCCTGAGGAAGACGACGCAAGCATGGAGCGTGATTGGGTTGGAGAGCATGGCGAACAGGTAGATCATGGCTTGTTGGAACCCGTTGAGCTTGTTAACATCGACGGGGTTCAAGCCGGCTTGCGTGTTGGCACCGCTGGCAAACATCAAGGCATCAATGTAGGCCAATCCGCCTCTGCCGGAAGCGTAGATGGCAATGGAGGCAACAATTGTTGCGCCGATGATCCAAAAGTCTGCAGCAGGCCAGGTCAGCAAGGTCCACTGGGAGGCAGGGGGTAGACGGACAATGGACCGAGATGAAGTTGAAGTGCGGTTTCTTGGAGACGAAGGCGGGCTTGATGGCCTTGAGCTGAGCCCAGACATAGTCCCGCGCAGTGTCCAGCATGGCTGCGGATGAAGGAGGTTGCGCTAGCGTCCGGAAGACGACAGGATGGACGCAACAAGGGGCCCGAGACAAAGAAACCGAAGACGCCGGCTATGCCTTCAATGCAGTGCGATGGAAGAGCGACGGCGGCAGCGCTGGACGCACCGCAGCGTCTGGGGGTTGGGTGATGGCAAGTCGAGAATGGGTGGTCGTTGCTGTTGTTGTGTGGCGGTGGTGACGATGGATTAGCCTTGGCGCGTGGCTGTGAAGGCGAAGCTAGCCTCCGTCCCACTCAACCGTGAGTCCGACTGAAGGACACAAGGTGCAGAGCGGCAATGATAGGCATGGTGGTGTCAAGAGGTCTCGTTGAGCAAGATGCAGTCGAGAGAGACGGTTGACGCAGTAGAGAGACGGAGGGTTGAGCGTCAAGCAAAGCGGGCAGGGGGATTTTTGTGTGTGCAGGCCGGCGTGCAAATTGCTGAGGTTGGTGCCGGCAGTTGACGACGGGCTTTTCCGATGCAGGCAAAGAAAAAGATGGCCGGGCCAGGAAGTGGCGCCGACGAGGAGAGAGAAAAAGGAGGTCGTTCGTTTATGTTGCGAGGCCGCGCCTAATTATCCGTGTCTGGGGTTGGCGGCTCTCCGTCCCGGCGCCCGCCTCAGTTTCCCAGAATGGCGAGAACAGGGGGGGTCTCGTCGAATGAGATGTCTGGACGGGCGGCACGTTGGCGCGGGTCGTGGTGACACAGGGAGACGACGACAGGAGATACGGCGTGTTGGCTCGAGTGCCAAGCTCGTCGAGGGCTGCACGAAGCCGAGTCGAGATGAGTTGGGAGGGGGAGCAGCAATGGCGGCAAACGAGACCCAAAGGGTTTTTGCTCTTCCCCCCCCTTGGCTCTTGGGCCGGGCTGGACCGTCTGGGGCTTGGGGCGAGAGCGGGACAGGGTTGAGTCAAGGTCTCGTCAGTCGAATCGAGCGGCAGTGGGAAAATCTTCAGATGGGTCCGTCTTGGGATGTCGCAGCCAAGCAGGGCCAAGCAGGCTCGCGCCAGCCAGGGCCCGGGGTACCGGATGACGCTCCGTGGGCCTGGGCTCGAGGGAAGGGGGCGCCGTATCCGAGGTGGCAGAGACGGGAGTAGAAGGCAATGCAGAGACGGTGTCTGAGTGACGAGACGAGGCCGAGGGCTTGGCTGGGCGGCAGGACAGAGCCTGGAAGACGAGGGGGGGGGCGGCTGGAATGGCGTGGCCGACGCCACCAAAGGTCTGGCCACGGCACCTGTGAGAAGGAGGAATATTAGAGGGCAGATAAGGCCCAAGACGGGAGGCCAGGTGTGGTGGTACTACTACTCGCAGCAGGTAGCATTCATCTCGAGGCACCCCAAGTTCAGCTTACGGGTAGGTAGGTAGGTACAGATGCGTGGATGGTCCACGGCCAGCCAGGGCTCTCGCGCACTAGCACATCGCTACCACGACCACGGCGGCTTCTACGAGCCCTCGGCGAATGGAACCCGACCCCCCCCCCTTTGACGAGTCGCTGGAAGAGCTGTGCGTGCCGCAAAGCCAAGTGGAGGAGAGATAAGGTCAGGCAAGGCGAGGCAGACCGAGTAAGCACCCTGCAGCGGCCCTGACACTTTTCATGGGCCCTGAGCAGTGCCTTGGGATGCATCTGTGCGGCGCCTACAGGGCCACAGATGCCGTGCACATTGGCGGCGGCACCCGATGCTTGCGGAGCACACCACGGGAAGGCATCAATCAATCAAAACTCGGCCTTTACCCGAGTGCCCGGGTGCCGCTATCGCCCGACATGCCTGTGGATTAGATTGAAGATTGTGTGTCTTGTTTTTTCGTGGCGGTTCCAGATGGTGGGTGCCCTGAAACACGCCGACTGTCCCGCCAGCTGTCCTGCCTACCATCCCGGGGCCTGCGTACCATTCTCCGGTCGTGTCAAGCCCTGGGCAAGGTAGGTAATTAAGGTAAGAGGCGAGGTGGGAAAATACCGGTCCTGCGGGCGGCCTGGAATGCGCCCATCTTGGCAGGGTGCCGCATTCGCTTCGGCTTATTCTTCTTCTCCTCCTCCTCCTCCTCCTCCTCCTCCTCCTCCTCCTCCCTCGTCCCCCTGTTGCTATTCTCTCCATCGACGCCCCTTCACAACCCCTCCATTTTCTGCAGACACACACAACCAACATCGGTTGTATCACGACGGCCAATCTCCAGGGCATAAGTCAAAGAGTCGAGGCGCTGCCCCAAGCTCGGCAACGGCAGACTCTCTCCCATGCCATCCAAAGACTCACTCAGACAGCCACAGATAAAGGGAGGCAAGCTCGGATGACGGCGACAGAAACATTGGCCATGCACAATGAGAGATGAGAGACACTGAAACCGTGACTGGGCCTATCCGAGCCAAGCCGACTCATATCCGTATGAAGAATAGTAGATGATCGTCTACATTTATGTACAGCATCCGTATCCGTACTACCATCCTTAGGTAGATGCCTCACAGGTATCCGTACCTAGGCACCAGGTACAGTAGGTAGTTACCCTCCTAGGGCGTTACCTACCTCTGTACCGATGATTTGGGTATTACTACGCCAGGTACATGCAGCACTCACCCCTGGTGCAACCACTCATCAAGGGGCCGCGTGCCGACGCTCCTCATAAATGACCATCTGACAGCGTCGAGTCACACACACCACGTGTGCCCGTTGCCGCTTCTCAGAGGATCCCGCGCAACCAAAGAAGGGTACATACAGTGCTGGGCCGTGCCCTGTCCCCGCCCATCGCCGTCATCGCGACCCCTTCTTTTGTCGTCGCCACCCGCGCTTCTCTTAGCCTCTTGGGGGCCGTCGACTTTACTCTGCCCACCGCCTCGCGCGCCAGCATGCAATGCATCGCGCCATCATGTCACTCGCGCGAGCCTGCCGCATGCCATTACGACGAATACACCTTGACCTATTGCCTACCTACCTAACCAGGCCAACGGGCCAATTGTCCCGGTCAAATGCTCTCCTCTACATACACCGACTTTGCCGTTTCTCCCACCCTTCACCCGCATTTCCACATCGACGCCCGTGCCACACCGTAATTCTGTCTCGTCTCCCAAGACCTCTCCCTAGTCTCAATGCACGTGTCCAACGTTAACCGATGGCATCGGCGTGGGCCTCTTTCTGGCCCGATGCCGCCTTATCCTTGGAATGGCCCCTACAGGCTACCGACGACGGGGAAGCGGCACGCTGGCATTTCTCTTGGTTCCCCAAAGGCGGCGGCGCTTCGTCAAGGCCCTTATCCGTGTTCCTTGCTCCAAACGTGCATGACGTCCATGTTCCTATGCTGCCTGACGCCGAGACCCGAATGTTCCAATGAAGCAACCTGACCCAAATCCCATCGCTTCCCGCGCCCCCCCCACGCGAAAACAACCGCTCCTACGCCGCCGCCCGCCGCGCGTTTTCCCGCCCAATCTTCTTGAAGAAGGTGTGGCTTTCCTTCTTGTTCTTCCCCTTCTTGAGCGACTGATTCAGCTTCTTGTTCTGCTCAATGTACGCCATGTCTTGGCCGCCGCTCAGCTCGCCCAGTGTGCCGGCTGTCCGGCGCGCCGCTCCCCTCTTTTTCTTCCTGCCCATTGCACCGCTGTGGAAAAGATCGTCGGTAATGTCCTCGTCCTCCATGGTGTCATTCTCCACGAGAACCTTTTGCAGCAACTCGCGTCGCTCGCTCGCCGTTGCAAACGCGAGACCCGGCGTCTTTTCAATGTTGGCCAGCTGCGTAATCACCTTGAACGCGTACCCCTGATCGACGAGAAAGGCCTGCCTCTTAGACGAAAAGTACATTTCCTGCGTGTCCTTTGACACTAGAGAGTAGAAGAAGGCGTTGAAGCCCTCGTCGTTTCGGCGCTTGGCTCGGAGTATTCGGCCCAGTCTCTGAGCCTCTTGACGTCGAGATCCGTAATGTGACGAGATTTGAATAAGACATGTGGCCTCGGGCAGGTCAAGCGACGTGTCCCCAATCTTGGACAGGAATAGTGTATTGACTCGCGGGTTGTGCTGAAAATTCTCGAGCACTTCCAGGCGCTCCGCCTGCCCCGTGCTGCCGTAGATAAAGGCCTTGCCCAACTTCAGCGCGTACGCCTTGAGCGCATACACGTTGTCCGAGAAAACAATGATCTTGTCACCGCGGGACTCGTGATAGTTGATGAGATACTGGCAAGCCTGGAACTTGCGCGGGTTCATGATGTATAGCAGGTTCTTCTTGCGGGTCGGCGCCCGGAGATACTCGTCATAAAACTCGGTCGGCATCGGGCACCAGACCTCGGCACACTGCACCCTCGCGATATGGCCTTGTTTCGAGAGTTCCATCCAGTTCGCTTCAAACAGCTTGGGTCCGATGAGAAAATTCAGATCCGAGATTTTGTCATCTTCTCGGAGCAGAGTGGCCGTCAGCCCCAGCTTGGAGTGTGTCTTGATCGACGATGTGACCTTTCTGAAAATGTTGGCCGGAACAACGTGTACCTCGTCCAGAAGCATGAGACCCCATTCCCGTCCCGTCAAGAACTTCATCATCTTCTCGGCATCGTAAGACCGTGCTCGTGACTGCGTGACCATGGAGTAGGTCGTGACAATGATGCCCGTACTTCCCGTAAAGACCGATCCCTTTGAGTCGGAGGTAAAGGCCACGATATCGTCCGGGTTTATGTTGGACCACTTCAAGAACTCTTGCCTCCACTGGACAACCGACATGGAGCTGGTACATAAGACGATGATACCCTTTTTGATGGTGCAGGCCGCGGTGATGCCGACAAGAGTCTTGCCGGCGCCGCAAGGCAAAACGATGAGTCCACTCTTGGCTCGGCCGTTGCCAAACATCTTGCTGAGGCTCTTTTCTTGGTACGGCCGGATCTGCGTGCCGGGCTTGAGGTCGATGTCCAGACTAGGATTGACCTCGTCTCTGCGGAAATCGTATTCCTCGAGCACAGGATAGCCGAGGTTCAGGCACTCTTTTTGTACCGTCTCAACGTCCTTGTCGGCGATTTCGAACGAGTGTGTGACCTCTTGGTCGTCGTCGTCTTCCTCGTTCAACGTGGCCATCACGTCCCCCTCCTGAACCTGCTGACCATTTTGCGGTTGCTCCCCGTTTGGCTGAAGGCCGCTGGCTTGCTTGACTCCAGCCGCATTCTTCGTGCCGGGAATGACGAGACCGCCAATCTTAGGGGCAGCGGAAGTGGTGATTTCCTCCGTTCCCTGCACCCGGAGAGGCCCGATCTTGGGGTTCTTGAGCAGCGTCTGCAGCATGTTTGGATCCGGAGACTCGACGTAATATTTTGTATTCTTCAAGACCAATTTGACCTTGCCGTAACTTTGCGTACAGCTGGTGATGAAGTCCCTGATCTCATCCGGGAGTGGTGTCTTGAGAAAACGCTCGAGCGTGTTGATGATGTCGTGGGGTGAAAGGCCCACCGAAACAGCCGCGTAGAGACTGTGCGTTGTCAGGGCATACTCGTGCATGAACGTCGGCCGCGAAAGGGGCTCGGAGATTGTGATGAGAAAGTCCTGGGCTTGTTCGGCCAGCGGGTTGAAGCTTTCCAGGATAATCCTGCCCTTTTGCGGATCGATCCAAAGCGGCCGATTGTGGTGGTCCTTCTTGAGGTCGAGATAGGAAAAATCGTGGTCACCAAAAATGTGCGGCAGAGGTTCTCGGATGGCGTGCTTCTTCTGGTATTTATCAAGCGAGAACCTGTCTATGTTCTTGTCAATATCCCGTTCCAGCACCTCGTCGACCGGGGCGGCGTCCTCCTCTTCCGGCTCGTCGTTGCCCTCGAGGCTCCGAGGAGTCCCAGCTCCGGGCGTCGACACTCGCGAAGTTCTGCCTATCTTGGGCCCGTCCTTGGATGCTGGCCCAGCTTTGCGTTTCGGCGGCATATTGTCGGGATGCCGTGGCAGGTCCAGAGATATGCAGGGGGGGGATGTGTGTGGATGGTGGTGAGAGATGCCGTCACTTGCGAGATCTGGCTTATATAAGGCATGGGACTTGCATTTGTATGTATGTACTGCAGGCAACAGCGGCTGACTCACGCAAAGTCTCGATGTGGAAGTAATTTCGCCGATGGCTTGCTCTCGCGACCCCTAGGCAGCCCACCCACCCCGCCAAATATCATCATGACGGGCTGTCGCGTCGGCCTACTTGCCCGTACAACTCACACCACCAATCTCTAAGTTTTCTCTGCCCCATGCCGTCCTAGTACAAGACTCGAAGAGCAACAAAATCCAGCCGTCGACGACATGTGGTATGCGTAACACGTCTTCTGCCCTACGGCGCGACCACGCTGACGATGTCCAGCAAGCACATCCTCAACGCGCAGGTCGCGATCCGATCTCCATGCTGTATGACGCTCGCCGATACCTCACGCCCCAAATGCTACGTGCACATGAACTCTACATGAAGTCAGGAGCTAAAAACTGCCACGTGCAGGCCGCAAGTGGTTCGACTGCGCCGAATGTCACGGCGAGCAAGAAAGCCACCCTCTCCTCCAGTCCATCGAAATGATATTCGCCTGCAAAAAGTGCAAAAAGTGCTTCCGCAAAGATGTCAAAGAGTTCGAGGAGAGCGACGAATACTGCCCACACTGCGACAACCACTTCGTCATTGATGCCAAGACACCCAAAGCCGCCCTGTCCGTCGAGAGCGATGATGTGAGGATGAACAACAAAATGCTCAAGGATGAGAGGACCAAGCAGAGAAAGCTCAAGAGCATCTTTGACCCGGACGAGGATGCCGATAGGCTGGGTTGAGTGTTTCGTGGCAAATGTATATACCATTCTCTGGGGCAGCTACGGCGTTGCAGGTGGAACTACGCTTCGGTTATTTCAAAGAAAATTGAACAAGACGGCGTCTCACGACGATCATGTCGATACACAGCTGACGTTGCGAATGTTTACGATACCCCTCTATAGTACACCGATCCGTGCTGCATCAGTCGGCAGTGGAGTCATCCTGGCCTCTCGTCAAGATTGCGGCACTTCCGGTACCAGGCGTACGCCCAGTCTTCTTCTTGGCCGCTTCCTCTTGCTTCTCTTGCTCAATCTCCTTGACGTAGCGCTCAATGTCATCCGTGGGGAGTATCTCCATGGCGGCTCCAGGCGCCATGAGGGCAATCTCGATGTTCTTGGCGCCAGTTTGCACGACTTCGAGGAGCGACTTGATGGCCAGCCGGATGGTGGCCTCACGATCCATGTCCTCTTTGTAGTTGCGCTCGAGAAACTCGCGAACCGTCTTGCTCGAGCGTCCAATGGCGTTGGCTTTCCTGGTGGGACGTTAGCATGAATGGCCGAGGTGGGACGGTCTTGGAACAACACACCAAGCAGAGTAGATGCCGGAGGGCTCCGTCTGGAAGAGCCTGGGCACCTTACTCCCGGGGTCAAAGCCGACAACCAACGTGCTGATACCAAATGGCCGCACACCGCCCGCCTGCGTGTATCGTTGCTGGACTCCAGCGACGTACTTGGTGATGTAGTCAATCGTGACGGGGTCTTCGACGGACAATCGATGAGACTGAGACTCTAACCGCGCCTTGTCGACAAGGATGCGGGCGTCGGCATTGAGGCCAGCAAAAGCAAGAGCAACGTGGTTATCGAGAACCTGAATCTTGGATGGGGTGATGCGCGTGTCTTGTAGCTTCATCGCTGAGCGCTTCTCGCAGCCGAGCACGACGACATCCTTGCCCTTGACGCCAACAGCGCATGTGCCTGAGGATACGGTGAGCTTCCCTTGTATATACCACGGCGTGGGGTCATGCGGACCTCGCTTAACGGCCTCGCCAGCGTATTCGACCTGGAACACGTGTCCATCGGGGCTGCGATTGGGTCAGAAGCAGCCTCTAGCACCGTCGGAGGAGGTTGTCGAACCTGAAGACTGTTTCCTGTTTAGCACCGCCATGCCGTTGAAAAGAATGGTGAGCTTACCCGACAGAGCTCTGTCGTAGCCTGAAGCCATGGTTGTCGATACGAGGCAAGCTGTAGTTGTCGCTTGTAAGATGCCCGGAAGCGTTGAGAGGAAGAGGGTGCGCGTTTGCTTTCCGGCCGAGGGAGAAGTAAGGTGCGCAGTCCAACATGGGGGTGCTGCGTCAGACTGGCAGCCTGTGAGCTGGAGCTACCAAGTACCCCATGGCTGCCGGTCCTGGGAGGTAGGCGGAGAAAGGTAGCAGCGTGCCGGGGGCACAGTGTCTAGAGATATGCTTGTCCGCTTCGCACCGTGCCGACTTTGGGTTCAGGCGACGTCAACGAGGAGCGGCACAGCTTTTCACGTTGCAAAGCATCCAAGGTTCGGAAAATTATCACTCGAATGGCGAGGGAGCCTTCAGCATCTACAAGTCATCGTTCTTAACGCCCTCACCCCAGGCTTTTCCTTCTTTTCCCATCCCCTGGCAGACCAGCTGCCGTAAACGCCAGCCCGATGCCGTCTATGCTCGACCTCGCCCATCCATATTCGCCCGCGTCCAATCATGAGAGCTCGTGAGCGCACGTTTCAGTATCTGGCGACTTCGAACCATCGTTGCTGCTGCAGGATGTTTGCAATATGCTGCCCCTTGTTAGCCAGCCGCTTCTGGAAAGCCTCAAGCCACATCATCGCGAGAATGCCGTCTTGCGACGTTGCGCTGACGTCGCGGTAAACGTTGAGTGCCACCGCCAACGGCGCCAGCAACATGTCTGGCTGTGTTGTGCCGCCAAGTGCAAAGTCGAGACCCCGGCAGATGTTGGCCGCAAGCTCGGATCCATTCTGATGGTGCGTCGGATCGATCTGCGGGTTCGGCGGCAGGTTCGGCCACATGTCAGGGTATGCATCGACAACTGGATGGAAGATGGCGCCGTGCAAACTGTCGATACACTGATGCAAAGGGATATGAGCCATCCAGTAGTACAGCATCATGAGTGCTGTGAGGCCATCTCTGAAAGCATAGAGGTCCGCGAAAGGGATTTCGCCGCCACCTTGCCCCGGCTCTTGATACCAATAAGGAGGCTGGTGGTTTCCCGGGGCCAAGATGACGCTCTGGAGCCACTCATGGAACTGCATCTTTATCACGAGGCAGCTTTGCAGCAAGCCTTGAGCTTCGAGACGTCGGGTCGTCGTGGCAGGCTGTGGCAGCAAGTCGGCCGCCGCCGCCAGAATCGGAGGGAGACGAAGCACAACGTCGAGCAAGTGATCAAGAGGCGACTTTGGATGCCACTTCCAAGGTGTCGACATCCAGTCCTGCTGAGACAGAAAACTATCGCGGCGACTGAACAAGGCAAAGCTGACCTATGTATCAGTCAGCGTCACCTCTTTGCTGGCGGTCGATGCGGGCGCTTCTCACTGCTAGGGGGCGATAGACCCTCACAAAGTACTGGTGGTTCGGAAACGTGGAGAAGTTGTCCGGCCCCAGGCTCCTCACCAAGTCTGCGTGGTGAGGAGAGGATTGCCCGGGGGCGTCGAGCAGGTGTGATTCGGCAGAGGAAGAAGAATACTGCTTCTCTTTTAGCCGATGGGACACCATGACTGATCGCGAGGACCATACCTCGTATAAGAAGGCGCAGTATCCACCGGTCGAGCCGTGCTCGTCGTCGTCATCTCCAAGTCGTACCAAGCATCTGGCCCTGGCGTTGAGTTCGCCGCCCGTTGCGTGCGCCTGCAGCTCGGAGGCAGCGTAGGCAGGCAGCAAGACGTCGAATTTGGAGTCTTCGGCATTGCTTTGCTCGACAACGTTTTGCAGGTCGGTCTGCAGGCCCGTCAAGAGCACGGGAGTCACGATGCCCGGGCCCGAAAGCATCATGGAGTCGTCCCATGCCGACGTCAACGGTTCCGTGGGGACAAGTTGGGGCTTGAAGTCCCCGCCCGGCCCTTCGAAGACTGCGGCGGCCTTGGCCTTTGATTTGTTGGCGGAGCTCGTCCTCTTGGGGTGCGAAGCCACACGACCCTTGGTCTCGGGCGTGCCAGTGATGAAAACCCGCTCCCTCTCATAGCCTTCGCATTGTCTGCCGCTGTTGACGCAGTTGTTGCAAAAGGGCCGCTCGTTGCTGCACTGTCGCCGCCTCAGCTCATGAAGACTGCCGCGGCTTGGCAGTACGACTCACCTTGACTCTTCGCCGCCGGCACGTCTCGCAGCCCTTGTACTTGCCTGGAACGCCGACCATGTCGTCCCCCGTTGTTCGCCCTTGGCCACCATTCGCCGCGAGTCAATTGGCAAAGATATCCTGCCACAGCGGCAGATGGCCTCGCTCGCCCGGCCATATATAGTGGCGGGCCCCTTTCCCGGCGTCGCGGCACATACCCTGGAGACAAAACATATGCCACGTCCCGTCAACCCCACCACCGACCGGTGGCCTGACGCCTCCCCCACCCCGGCCTCGGTATCCCTCCGCCAGTGCGAATCAGGGGCCGAGTTGGGCCTCTGGCCCTTGGATGCCATGGCGATGACCTTGTCCGGGACTAGCAGCGCTCGGGAAGGGATTCAGGGCGCCGGCCAATGGGACGACGGAGACGGCTCGTCGTGCTAGTCAGCCTCACAGGACCCGAGGATACGCATGGCTTACATGATGCGGTTCGGCATCAGGGGTGGTACGAGAGAGAGGCAGGACACGCGGCAGGAGCAAGAGTACCACCGTACGGGGGGAATGGGGAAGGCAGAGGGAATGCATGGGTCTCGGCTCGTGACATAAAAGCATAATGGGAGGGTCTCCACACGTGTCGATGGGCCAGGGCGTCGTAGGGCTGACAACGGATCGCCCCCACGAACGCTGGTTGGCCAGCGCACCACGAGAGCTGGCGCAATTTGGTGGTCGGGCACGCCGAGCAAAGCAGCTCTTGGACAGGGCAGCGGCCGCCATTGGCCCGTCGCAGAACAAGACGGCCCGTTCAGCAAGGTACGCGACAATCACACGCATACGAGGCTTCGGCTGAGCTTCCGAAAGGGCGAGAGTGCATGATTTCGAAGCCTCCACCGACACGGTGCCCGGTGGGATTCGAGAGGCATCCAACTCCTCCGGGATCCGGGTCGTGTCCACGAAGCCGCGGCGCAGCCGAAAGGAAGCGGCTCTATTCGTACCTAAGTAGGTGGCACTCACTTTGAGCGCATCTTGGCTCGTAAATTAGCAGCGCGGCAAAACCGTTGTGAATCGGCCCGCTTCGCTTAAGCACGATGGGGCGCTCCATCGTTCTCCCACTTATCCCCCTTTTTTTTCTCTGTTTTTCCTGCCCCCTTGGCCGCCCACGCCGCGCTTAAATGTACTTGTACGGATTCATGATGCCATTCTGGTTTGGGTCAGCTCTGTCGCTAGCCCGTCGAGGGAATAAGCAGGGGACCCCAGACTGACCGGATCATATAAATGCTTGATCTGCTGCATGAGGGCGACCATGGTGTCACTGCGGCTATACCTGATAAACTTCTTCTTGGCGAGGCCGAGACCGTGCTCGGCACTGATGCTGCCCTTTCGCTTCTCGATCCACTCATAGACAAAGGGCTCCAGCGCCTGCTCGACGCGCTTGTCGTAGCGCCGGACGGCGACGTTGAGGTGCAGGTTGCAGTCGCCCATGTGGCCGTAGCCGACGACGCCCAGGGCGGGATGCTGGTCCGTGTCGCCGAGGAGGCCGGCCCCGTCCAGGCGGGCCTTGACGTCATCGACAATGGCGTACATGTCGGGCAGCGGGATGGACACGTCGTACTTGTAGACGCCGCCCCAGTGGCCGATGCACTCGGGCACGCTCTCGCGCCAGGCCCACAGCGACTTGATCTGCGTGGCGTCCTGGGCGACGACGCCGTCGGCGACGATTTCCTCGGACATGACGTGCTCGAGAAAGGCCTCGAGCTTGGCGTAGTCGTGCTCGCCGTTGGAGCCGCTGGTCTCGACGAGGCAGTAGAAGGGGTGCTCGGCCTCGAGCGGGCGCTTCTCGGCGTGGCGGACGGCGTGGACGAGCTCCTGGCTCCTGGCGTCCATGAGCTCAAAGGCGGAGAGGATCTCGGAGAGGTGGGCCTTTGCTTGGCGAAAGGCGCGCTGGGCGTCGCGATACGAGGCGAGGCCGAGGAAGGCGACATTGACGGCGGCGGGCCGCTGGGGGCAGTGGACGGCGAGCTTTGTGATGATGCCGATGGAGCCCTCGGCACCGATGAAGAGCTGCTTGAGGTCGTAGCCCGTGTTGTTCTTGCGCAGCGTCGACAGGTCGTCGACGACGGTGCCGTCGGGCAGGACGGCCTCGAGGCCGAGGACGCTGCCGTGCAGGCTGCCGTAGCGCAGGAAGCGCAGGCCGCCGGCGTTTGTGGCCACGTTGCCGCCGACGTGGCACGAGCCCTTTGCGCCCAGGTCGAGGGGGAAGACGTGGCCGCGGGCGGCGAGGTGGGCGTCGGCGTCCTCGAGGATGCAGCCGGCGTCGACGACGAGGCAGCCGCTGGCGTCGTCGAAGGAGTGGATGCGGTTCATGCGGGCCATGCTGACGACAATCTCGTCAAAGACGGGCACGGAGCCGCCGACGAGGCCCGTGTTGCCGCCCTGGGGCACCACGGCGAGGAGCCTGTCGTTGCAGTAGCGCAGGATGCGGCTGACGTGGTCCGTCGACGCCGGCCGGAGCACCAGCCGGCACTGGCCACGGTACTTGTGCATCCAGTCCTCGTTGAAGGGCTCGACATCGGCCTCGGCCTCGACGACGGCCGACTCGCTGCCCAGCAGGTCCTTGAAGAAGGCCACGTGTTCGCCCGTCAGCCGGCCGAAGCGCTCGTCGCGCCGCAGCTCCGGATACGCCTCGGCCGTGAGCCTGGCCCGGCACCGCCCGGCACTCTGGCCAAACCATCTGGGCGCCGACGACGGGGCCCCGTGGCGGCGCCGCACGAGGGCCGTGGGGCCCGCGACCGCGAGGGGCCAGCAGGGGAGGCGGGTGGCTTTGTTGGCGATGACGCCGCCCGTGGTCGAGAGCGCGGCGCGCATGAAGCTGGCCATGGAAGCTGAAGTGAGGGGCGGCGGTTCGGGCAATGGGAGCCCGAGCGGGCGATGCAAATCTCGATGGTTCAATCTCTCGTTCCGTGTCCTCTCCGGCACTCCGGGGCTCTCGCTCTCCAGCGTCTTCTCACGCAAGCCGGCATGTACAGTCGGATCTGACGAATGCGGGATCCGTCATAGCCGGACACGGGGCAAGGCAAGCAATCGGTCGGTCCACGGCGGCCGGGCCTGTTGGTTGGCTGCTTGGCTGGCTGCTTGGTTGGCCGGTTGGTCTTGAGTCGTGCGCCCTGGCCTAGAGGGGGGAGGAGAAGAAAAAGCACGGCGTCGGCGGATGGGGCCCTCCCATTGGCCGAGGACCTGGAACCCCTAGAGCCTTCTGCTGAGGGCCTCTGAGGGCCTAGACAGGCCCTGCGGAGCCCGGCAGTTGCGCTGGAAGCCCCCCCCTGCACAGTACATGCGTTAGGTACCTAGAGAGGTAGGCAGTTAATTCCCTGGAACCCACCTCTTCCTCGGCCTGGGCATTCCGGCCGGCCCTGTTGGCTGGCCCTGTTTCCTGGACAAGGAGGGACCGGCCTGGAGAGGGATCAGTCTGCGGGCCCTATGCCAGCCAGGCTGCGGATTCGGGTGAATCGTCGACTATGCCAGCAAATCATCTCGTTAAAACTTGCTCAGATTTGGCAACAGCGCCATGTCATGTGGGATGGAAGGAAGATCCTTCTTTGGACCACGCCTTCGCTTGGCATAGCACCGAGTTATAATGACAGACTTCATTTCTCGTGTCGTCTTTGGCATAGCCAAAACAGTCAGAAAGCAAAACAAGGCACCCGATCCCGGTCCATTCGACCCCGTTTACTCCGTTGCCGCCGCATAAAGGTTATGTACACACGAGAGCGTCACGCACCACCGAGGCATGCCGAGACGATGCTCAAAGCAAGAAAAAACAAAAACAAAAAAAAGACGGGAAGAGAAACCATGTTGAACCCCAGTCCGTCCTCAGACCATCGCCGTGCCGTTCACCTTGCTGCTCTTCAGGGGCGCCGCCTCACCGACGTTGGTCCTCTCCTGAAGCACCGTGCTCGGCATCTCGTCCGCCTCGCGCTCGTCGTTGATGAGCTTGTCCATGAAGGAAATGTAGTCGTACTGGGGCTGGCCCCGGTCGCCCGACATGTCGGGCCCCTTGTGCGAAGGCATCATCTCGACCAGCTGGTCAATCACCTCGTCCGGCACCAGACTGTGCCTCAGGTCCATCTCCGTCACGTAGGGCTTGCCGTCGGCCACCTCCCGGAACGACTGGAACACCTGCTCGGCCGTGTTCTGGTCCTCGGTCACGTCCACCATGAAGCGGATAAACTGCTCAAACGTCACATAGTCGCGGCCGTTGGACGTCTCCAAAAAGTACTCTTGCATCTCGTCCTCGGAAAACACCAGCCCCAGCGACGCCAGCGCGGCGCTAAACTCGAGCGCCTGCAGTGAGTTGGTGTCGTCTCGATCAAAGTGTCGGAAGACGCTCTCAAACTCTTCGAGCTGGATCGGCGTCAGATTCGTCATATTTCGCGCCACCATCTGGTTCTGCAGAAAGGACAGCTTCTTTTGCACCGACGACTTGACCAGGCCGAGCTCGTACGAGAGCTCGTCGTACGTGTACGTCGTAAAGTCGTTTTCCTCGATGTTGGCCTCTTGGCACTTGGCGTCGAGGGCGGCAATGGTGTCGAGATAGCGATCCAGCGGCGCCAGGTTGTCGCTCAGTCTCCGGACGTGGTGCAGCTGATCCTCGACGTCGCCGTCCAGCCCCGAAATCGCCAGCTGCATCGTGTTGAGCGCCATGGCGAGATCGTTGGCCTTGTCCGCAAAAGACTTTCGCAGCGCGTTTTTGATGCTGCAAGCCCCGTCAGTCATGGCTCATCCTTGCTCTGCCAGTACGAGGAGCTGGCAACTCACTCTCGAATCGTCTCGTTGATGAGCTGGGCGCGCTTCATCTCCGCCTGTGTGAGGGTGCCCCAGTCTCGCTCGAGGTTCTCGAGCCGCAGGTCAGCCGGGGGGTCGTAGGGGCGGAGACGATATGTTCCCAGCTTGGTCTTGATGTTGCCCAGCAGCGTGGCAAGATCGCTCTTCTCGGCCACCCAGTCTCGCTTCTGGCCGCGTTTGTACGTAGCAAACTCGTTTGCTTGAGCCTTGGCGTCAGCATAAGTGCCTTCAAACTTGGCCCGTTGCCAGTGTTCCACCTGCAACTTGACCGACTTGAGGAGTTCGCGCATCCGCCGCTCGTAGGCGCTCTGCATCTCCCAGGCGCCCTGCATGTTGTTGACAAACTTCTCCACTCGCCGTCCCGCGTTTTCCACCTTTTCCATCTGCGAAAAGGCGTGGAACCAGTAGGCAATGTACGTCATCAGACTTCGCTCGTCGGGCTTGGCCACGTCACAGACATCCTCGACATCGAGGAGCCTCGGGATGCCAATCTCGGCGTGGGCAATGTCAAAGGCGAGCTGCATGTTGCCGCGATGGTCCGACTTGTCCAGGGTGTCAAAGTCGATGAGGTCGGGCCGATGGATGTCGAGGAGCGCGCAAAAAGCGAGGCCGTCGTTCCAGCTCGCGCTAAAGTCTCGCACCTCGACTTCGTCGTAGCATGCCGTCTTCCGCTGGCACCACAGGAGCAGTCCCTCCTTGGCGGACAGGCCCTCCTCGTTGATCTCGCTAATGGTGAAGCGGAGAATCAGAGTCCAGATGAGCCCCAGGACGATCTTGCGGTTGCCGTCGACGACGTCTTCGGCACCAATGTTGGTCATCTGGATGCCCCTCGACTTGATAAAGTCCAGGGCAAGGTTGGCATTTTCAAACCGCTGCACGCGCAGCTTCGGTTTCGAGGCATAGCGGCCGAGAGACTCGTTGGACAGGGATTCAAGGAGGTGGATTAGCATGACCTAGAACGCAACACGTCGGTGTCAGTTGCAAGTATGTCGAGATCGGGGCGCGGGCAGCAAGGGAAGGGGCGCCTACGCCGTCGCTGAGATCGGCCACGAGGTCCTTAACCTCGAGCCCTCTGGCCTCGACCTTGGTGTTGAGCCTGCGGAGGCGCGCGTTAGCCTCGACGCCGGCTTTGCGTTGGCCGTGCGCAGCGACTCACCATTTTGTAAACGTCTTCTGCTGGACCGTGATCCAGCGCTGCTGCTCGGCAATTGTCATCCTGGCGAGTCCTTGATCATGCGCAGGCTCGACGGCGGCGAGAGCGTCGGCAGGGCTGCTGTTGGAGCTCCGCTGGAAGCGCCTCCCTTTTGACTTCTTGGAGCCCAGTGGCTGCCTGTCGCTTCCTGACCGCTGCTGTCGTGCAGCATGCAGCTGCTTCTTGTCCCGCCTGCTCCGCTCTGTGGGGGCGCGTCGCCGGGGGGAGGCCTCGGACTCGTCCGGTTTCGACGGCGGCGGAGGCGAATCGGCGTCGACGCTCGTGGCCGAAGTGGAAACGCTCGAGGCAGTCGGAGAACGCGACGACTTGGAGAGTTGGGGGGAGCCGGGGCACGAGCCGAAATCGCCGCTGAGCCTGCTGCTGCTGATGCTGCTGCTGCTGTCACGGGGGTTGCGGGTGTGGTTGTGGCTGTTCGGGCCGGCACTGGAATCGCCCTCGCAGTGGCCCGAGGCGTGTAAACAAAATTGGGGGAAGCGCTCTAGGTTGCCCGGCAGCGATGGGCTCGATGGGCTCCGCTGGGGGGCGCCATCTTCCCCGGAAGCCGCTGCGGCCATTGGGCGTTTTGGGCGCTGTTGTTGTCGGTTATAGTGGGACGGCGCCGGCTGCTAGCGCATCGGCCGCTGTGTATGCCCTGTAAATTGGCGCCTGACCTGCTGCGAGGCTGCTTATCGATAGGGGGTGCAGGAATGGACCGGGGCGGGAGGTATTTGCCAGGGCTTGGATTCTTTTCTCCGACTCGTCGACGCGCTCCGGAACCGCGTTTGCCGCCGGCTCGGATAAAGCGCGATGGGATGTCGGCGACGATCTTGTCTCTCCTCGACGTTTCTGCTCTTGTTCTTCTGACTGCCAAACGAGTGTGCGTCGGGACAAGAAGAGACGAGACGAGACGACAGCTGCGACATTCGACAGCAAGGCAGGCGGGATGGCGGGCAGCGTCGTTTATATGTCGCCGATGCGCAGTCACAGATGGCTATCCTGTCATGCGTCTCCCCCCCTTCCCTCCCTCCCTCTAGCGACGCCGGTTTCAATGCGTCGATTCAGCTGTGCTGAGACGTGGACAGGGGCCTGGGCCAGACCCTGAAACGATTCGTCCCAAGCTTCCTGACCTGACTCCGGCCGGCGTCGTGGGTTAGTTGGGATGAGCCCCGTTCCGAGAGTTGCCCTTGCTGTCCATCCCGCATTGGGCGGCTCCAAGTGGATGCGGTTGCGGATGCGGTTGCGGATGCTGCAGATTCCCATCTCGGGGCGTGGCCAGCCTGTGACTCGGGGCAGACGTCGCTTGATTGGATGTCGGTAACGGCACTGCGCTGCCAAGTGGCCGAGTCAGCATCCAGACATGCCCAGGCGGCTTTGCCAGAGAGTACGGATACAGCCAAAGGATATCGCTCAGCTCTTGAACCGAGCCCGAGACGGCCTCTCGCAGCAAACGACCACGTCCAGAATGGGCTTTGACGGAGTGCTGAGCGAGCATGCATGTGTCTTCCCGGCCACAGACAGCCACTGTGACACGCGCCGGGATAACAGCGGGCTCGTTCACCGACAGCCAGGACGGCCAGAGCCTTGAGTCACCTTGAAAATGCCACTTGAACACTTGAACGACACCATGGGAACTTGGTGATCCAGGACTGATGGCTTGGCCGTGCTCTCATGCTTGTATCCGGTTCACGAAAGTCAAGTTGAAGAGTCTCAGCTCTGCTGGCCCAAGCGCCTACTTAAATTCGGTTCCATCTCCAGGCACCCTCGATCGACATTGTTCTCCGACAGCCAGGCGCATCGAGTCCGCTCACGCGAGCTCTCGTCTCCATTTGACTCACTCCAAAGTACGAAACCCTTCTTGACATGCCGAACTTCGCCTCCACGGTAACTCCCGGGCCGGCGGAGCATGTGGTCCCGGATATCCTCGAGGTCACATTGCCTCGGATCGTCAGGCCTCAAGAGCCACTCTCTCCTCCCATCCTGGTCTCTTTCCGCGAGGCCAGGTCGGACGGAAACATACCTCACATGTATCAGGCCAGGCTGGTGATTTCGAGCATCGACGGCGTTTCGCAGGACCCTCGCTCCCCTCCCCCGACCGACACCGTGTTGCAGGGCACCACCTCGACGCCCTTTGCTCTCAGGACCGGCAATAAGCTCTGGTTTCTCTTTGGAGACGTCGAGTTCAAGCCTGAGTGGGAGGGCCACCGCTTCAAGTTTGCCATCCAGCTGTGGGCATGTTGGTACGACAAGACCATCAAGAGCTGGGAGAAGGAAATTTATCAGGGTGAGATTGAGACGGAGGGCATCATCTGCAGCCTGACGGAAGAATGGGAGCCAGACGCCGATTCGCAGGCGTGGGACCTTGCCCAAGTCGAGTCGATTCGAGCGATTGCGAGGACAAATCCGGCGGCAACTCTTGGGGAGCTGTCGCGCAAGTTTCCCAAGATTACTCTGCAGCCCGATCTGCTGACGGGCCCATGGGCGAGCCCCGACAGGCCGTCACGACGGACCGGCTGATGGCACGGCAGCAGTGGGCGGTCGAGTGCTGGGACTGCACTGTTATGAGGGCTTTGCCCATGGGAGTCGAGCATATCTGGGGCAGGGGCAGCTTTCGGCATTACGTCTGCATCCTTTCAGACGATCTCAATGTCATCTTCTTTCCACACCGTTCCGTCAGCGCCGCTTGCCGTCTTGTACGACAACCAGCCAGTGTGAGTAATGCATGGCATTCTCGTGGTTTGCTGAGTCAATAATTGATGCGCGAGAATAGATGTCGGGACGACGGGCAAGCGCATGGAGAGGCGGCAAATCCCAGCTGGATGCGGCCTGTCGACGAGCTGCTGCGCCCTGAGCGATCAGGATGCGTGGCTTCGACCATGTCCCTGGATAACTCGGGTTCGTCGTCGACTTTGGACTCTGCCATCCCATCCACCGAGCGGCCCGCATTGACTTATGCGCACACGCCCGTCCTGCCATTGATTGTGGCGGGCAGAAAGACTGACATGGCGTGGGCGGGACAAGTCTCCACTTGAAACTGGTTGAGACGGCCTTTGGGGAGGGACCTCATGCGCTCCGCCGCTGCACAAGTCAGGCCAGCCACCCGCCTGAGCCGTACGGCGGACTAAATGTAAGTTAGAGTCAAAACCCAACTTAGGGGATTTTTCCCTTATACATATACGCCCACTATAATTTTAGCAATATACCACCCGTATAATGCAATACTAGTAAATATAGTTATTGCATTAAGCGTACCTAGAAGCCCTAACGCTTACGTGTTAGTATATAGGTATACGTATTTAAATGCATACTTTTTTGCAGTATCGTCTTAGTAATTCTTAAATGCTATACTACGTTTTACGACTATATCTAATACCTACCTTAAGAACGGGTTCTCCTATAATATAATCTAAATATAGTATCCCGATTAAATACTATACCTTTATTATAGCAAACTTTTCGTTTTTTATAGGAATCTAAGCGATTTAGATAGTAGCGAAGTAGTCTTTATATAATTAAGGATAAAAGCTAAGCCTATTTAAGATTTATTGCTATTAACCGACGCCGCTTTTATTTTAATAGCTATAAATACTATATCTATAGTATTAATAATTATATTAGATAAAGCTAATATATAAAGTCTTATTAAGGCGCTTATAATATTAATAATCGCGCGCTAAACTAATATAGTAAAAACTTAAGCAAAACCGCTAAATTCCCTTATTACGATATCTATTTTACTCTTTTTAGCCGGATATAAAGACGTATAAATAGGTACGCTTACTATATAATAGTATAAAAAAGGACTAGTCTTACTTAGATATATCTCGCTTATTTATATTCTTAATCCTTATAAAATATATAGCTTTTATACCGAAATAGTTCGTATTCTTATCTATATAGCTATAATTAATCCGTAATATTAAGAAATCGACTAAGATCTTTATTATATAATTAAGTAAAATAAGCTTATTATTCTTATAAAATATTTTAACGCTATTTACTACTTAATATCGTTTACGGACTTCTTTATAAAAGTAGAAATTAATATATAAAACTTAAAGATAATAATTAACTTATTATATTTATATAATATTTTAAACGAGGACGAACTATTTATTAAGGCTATAATTAAAGACGATAAGGAATATATAAAGCTAAACTAAGGACTATAAAAATAACTAACGAAGATTAAGCCCGAAAAGTTAGTTATAAAGCCGCTACTAAAAAAATAAAAGTATATAAAAGAAAATATAATAAAGTTTACTATATAAGCTAATAATTAAGCGCTAGATACTAAGGTTATATTAGTACTAAATAGTCCTTTATTTATCTTACTAGTAACTAATAGTTTATTATCGATCTTACTAATACCTTATAGTTTATTATTAATCCCGCTAGTACTTAAAAATATATCTTAAGAAGTATTAAGTAATAAAGTAAATAAGGAGGAAAGGGCTTATATAGTTAAGACTATTTTATAACGTCTACTAATAAAAGTAGACTTTATAATAGTTATAAGATCTAGGAAAATATAAAGCGAGGTAAAAGCTATAAGTAAGTAAGAAGTATATACTTAGCTATATAAAAGGAATATAAGTAATAAGGTATTATTTTAGTTAATCCTTATTATAATTAAGCTTCTTAAGTAAGGAAATGCTTAGCTACTACTTATTATTAATATACTAGTATAATATATTGCGTATAATATAGTACTTAAATAACTAAAGGAATTCTAAGTTAACTAGCTTTATTAGCTACTATTTAATCCTTTCTTAAATAATCTAGTTATAAACTATTATTATTATATCCGGTAAGTATATATTAAGCTATTCTTAGCTTAATTAGTAAATATTAAGAAGGGTAAATAGACGATTTATTAAGATTTACTCCTTAAAGTCTTATATAAAGTTATTATTTAAGTTTTAGTAAAGAATAGATAGTCTCTTAAATTTACTGCCTTTATAGTCTGCTTATTTACGGATAGTATAGCTATTTTAAAGTATAACGAAGCCTTAAAAGTCGGATCGTACGTAATCTATAAAGCAATAAAGTATAGCGATACGATTAGTAATATTTATTATATTAAACTCTTTATTTTAAGTTATCTATATAAAATATCCTTAAATCTATTAATATATATCTTATACGTTATAATAGTAAAGCATTAAAAAAATATATATACTACTTCTTTATATATATATTAAAAAGCTAGCGCTATTAGCTTTTAATCCGTACGTTATAAATACTTCGTCTATAATATTAATAATTAAAGAACGTAATTAGCTAAACGTAATCGTTCTTAGTTATTTACCGATACTTAAATAAATAAAAATAAATACCTATAATTAAGCTAGTTTTACCTTTATAATCCGACTAAAAGATTCGAAGTATATATATATACTTTTAAAGTACTTAAATATATTACGTAGTAATATTCTAGCTAGTAGCGGTAAATAAACTATAGTAAAACTAAGTAATATATCTTAAGTATACGTTAATCTTAGCGTATACTTTAAATCCTTATTATTTAAGCTTATTATAGGTATTAATTAACTATATATAGTTTAGCTTAAGTAATATAAAGGGTTTTTATAGGATTAACTTTTTATTTTAACGATTAATAAGGTTCTTTATCGTTACCTCTTATAATATAAAGTATAAAGAATCGCGATTAAAGATATAGCCTTATTACCGTATATATATATATATAAATAAACGACTAAGGTATTGCGTATTTATACGGCTTTAAAAGTCTTTAATTAAATACGTTTAAGCTTATTTACGTGCGATTATAAGCTACTCTCCGGATTAACGTTAAAAAAGACCTTCTTCCCGCTATACTCTTTATAATTAGTATTTACTAATAGTTATGCCTTCGTTTTTAAGTAATATAAGAATATATTTATTAGAAAAATATTCGTTAAAAAATAACGTATAAATATATTAATATAAAGTAAAGGTAATCTTTATTTAAATACGTATAGTAATATTTTACTAAGAAAGAAACCGTTATAAAATAAAAATAGAAGTAGATATACTATACTTATTAAAAAGCAATTAAATAATATTATTATAACTACTTTTATTATTAATATAAGCCTTAATCTCCGTTTAGTACGGCTTAAGGTTAATTACTAAGCGTCTTATAGTTATAAGTATATATAAGAGATTTTTTTAACGTATAAAATAAAAATAAGATAAAGTTTTTTTTTCTAGATATATATTAAATTTTCTACTTATATATTAAGTATTATAGAATAATATATATTAATATTAAAAGTATTATTAAAGTATAATATAGTATAGCTATATTATAATTAAAAGTAAGATATTTATATTAATTTATCTATATATTAAAGTCTATATAAAAGAATTAAAACGAAATAAAAAGAAAATAATAAAAACAAAGCAAAATCTATTATTTACTCCTATTCTTTACTAATTACTTATTATCCTCTTTATCTATATCTAAAGCGATATATTTATAAAGGATATTAGCTATTTTAATAAGTATAAGCTTTAAAATACTAATAAACGCTTCTATAGCCTTCTTAAAGTCTATATATAATACCTTTTTCTTATAACCTTTTTGCTTTATAAAGGTATTAACGCCTTCGTTATTAGCGCGGCCTTTATACTTAAATAAAGTCTTAAGCTTTTCTATACTTAAATATATTAGCACGTAGTTATTCGTATAAGGAAGATCTATACTTATAGGGTATAAGCGAGTATTAAGAAGTAGTGCTATTATAATAGTAGTTAGCATAGCCCTTAAATATTTTATTAAGGACTATATATATAGCAAACGGACTATTTCCCTTATAATACTAAACGTATACGTATTTATTATTAAGTTCGTTACTATATATTTATTTAATAATAGTATCGGTAGGCTATAAGCGCGTAATCTTAAGCTTAACTTTAACTTACTTAAGTCCGACTTACTTAACGCGGGTTATAACTATACGCTTAAGCTAAGAAGTAAACTTATTAATATATATATAATTATAAGGATATAGATACTTATATCGTTAGTTTTAAATAATGCCTTTATAACCGCCTAGGCCTTACTAAATATAACCGCACTAAGAGTATATTAAGCATAAACGGTAATATTATCGTTTATATTTTCGCTTTTAATAGTATCTTAAAGCTTAAGCATTATAACGCTTCCGATTATATATAGAAAATAAGGAGTAAGCGTAGTTATATTAGTACGTAAGCGTGCGGTCGCGTAGTTAAAAAAACGTCTAAAAAAAAACTCTTAAATATTTAGTAAATATTAGTATTATAAATAATAAAAGCGTTTAAAAGAAAGTAAGTAAAAGCAAGCGAGAACGGGTAAGAATAAATAAGAATACTTATATTATAGTATTATAATAATACTAATAAAAAAGAAAAGAAAAGAGGAAAAGAGAATTAAAAGATACGCGGGGTATTTATTTCCTTTTTTTTAATATAAATTAATATATACTTAATTAAGAAGCAATGTAAAGTAATATTTTCTTTTTTCCTCGTATAATATAGTATATACTTAATTAAGGAGCAATATAAAGTAATACTATATTTCTTTTTTATATATATAGTATATAGCCTTATTTATTATATATTATTAAGTACTCGCTAGTAATTATAAATTATCTTTAGTATAAATATACGTATTAGTGATTTAATATTTTTATTTTTATATATGCCACTAAACGCTAAAAAGGGAACGTATGCATTATGCAATAGACTGAAGCAATATATAGCTACACGCTAAGGTGTGTACGTAGGGGGAAAATCCCCCAAGTTGGGTTTTGACTCTAACTTACATTTAGTCCGCCGTAAGCCGGGGTTTTCTCTTGGGCTGTAGGTACGAAGCTGGCCTCCCACCATGTGCGCCGATGTGCGTCACTCGTCTTTCTGCTTGAGCTGGCAGTGTCACCGACGAGCGTCTGCCACATCATGCCTTTGCCGCGGAATCGCCACTGTCAGTGCCGACTGCGGACAGGCGCATGGCACACATATGCAATGCACAGATTCGAGGCGAAGCCGGAGGCGAAGATGACGGACGAAGAGAAAGGGGTCGGACCAGGTTCCACAGCTACGGATTTGTTGGCCCTGAAAGAGCCGTCGCAACTGTTACGCAGGCCACTGGTCTGAGATGCTCGTGTCGCCAACAGTTGCGGTGCGGACGGGCTCCTGGCCAGGATGCAAAGGGTATCAGTGGCTGTATCAGCATGCTCGGGGGCGGGAAAGGTGCGTTTCAGTGCCTGGTGCACATCAGACGTATATCCTTGCACGCCCCCTGCCAACGCTATCATACAGCCCGTCACTTCCTCCGCAGCTTTCCGGCGGCCTGGTTCGCCTTTGCCTTTGCCTTTGTGCTCAGCGCATACCGCTCCTTCTTCCACGCCATGACCAGGTGCTCGACGCTGCCCATGTCGTGCTTGGGCTTGCGCATGTACGTCAGCCGGGCCCTCCTCGCCCGCTTCGGTCGGCGCCAGATGATGTCGATGCCCGTCACCGTAGGGCTGTAGATCTTGAACCACAGCTCGACGCCCGTCCGCATGAGCTGGCCGCGCAGCTGGATGGCCGTGTCGACGCCCCGGCGGCGGATCTGGATAAAGGCGCCCGCAAATGGCTCGCCCGTCCGCGTAGTCACCATGACAATGTCGCCCACCTTTGCGCTGTCGGCGTGCTCCCTCGAGAAGAGGCGGGTGCGCGCGCCCGTGGGGTCCAGCTCGGATATTTGCTGCTGGCGGAGGGCGGGCAGCGGGTCGGGGTGCGAGGTGCGCACCGAGGGGACCTGCGGCCATATCTCGAACTTGGCCACCTTTTCCTTCCAGGACCCTGCGGCCGACGTCAGCGAGGATGGGGGAATATGCAACGGGTGCGGGCCATACGTTGTCTGACGGTAAAGACGCTCTTGGGCAGGGTGCTCGCGGCGGCGGTGGCCAGGCACCTCGTCGATGCCCGCTGATGCCTCGTCTGGCGCATGACGGCCTTGAGGCAGCCCATCGGCCGCCTGGCGGTAGCGACGTTCATGGCGGTAGAGAGCGGATGGTCCAATGCCGGAGCGCAGGGCAAGAATTGGCCGCCCAAGGCAGATGAAGGCTTGCTTGAAGCTACATACAATGGCACCCGATTGGCTCGGCGCGGCACATTCTTTCTCCGACCCGCCGGCTTCGCGTGTGCAATCACGCCTCTTGCCAACTTTTCCGGCCCAGCCAAATCTTCATCTGCGTCTAGCAATGAATCGAGCAGCAATGTCGACTCGGCCATTCTCGTCGGCCCTGAGGTCTTTGGGCAGCTCTCGCGGCCTGTCGGGGAGGCTCGTGGCCTGCTCTCGGCGGCGTTTCAGCTCCACGCCGGCATATGGTGGGCATCACCAGCTCCAATTAATATATGTCGGACCGCTAACAACGGCTGTCTGCAGCCGTCAGTGCCATTTTCTCGGAAACGGATAACGTCGAGCTCAACGAGATCCTCAAGGAAATTCAGGGGAAGATTATCCTGCCGGCCTACCTCCCGGAGAAACAGCGGAAAATAGTGTTTGATCCCAAGAAGCAAACGTACCTGGAGCAGAACCCCGTCGTCATCGATGTCGAGGGCCTGGAGCACAAGTTTTCAACCATTGACCGGTTCAAGGACATTGAAGACTCAAAGAAGCTCCTCTCGCGGGCGCTGGAGAAGATGCGGAGCCGCGCCGACTGGGACAACCTGGGAACGCTCCTGGCCGGGTACCGGAAAGCCGGCATCAAGCTCCAGCCCGATCACTGGGGCAAAATGGTGCGCATGGCCGGCAAGACGGATAACATCTGGGCCATCATCGAATGCGCAAAGCAAGTAGACAAGACGGGCTTCTCCCTCGCCAAGCGGGAGGTGGCTGTCCGGACCCTCGTCCACATCAACGAGAAGATGGTCAGGAGCGGCCAACAGTACGCGAATGCGCCGCAGGCCCTGAGGATGGTGGAGGTGGTGCTCGACATGCTGCAACGGCCCAAGCACGGGCAGGCGGCCAAGCGCGCGTACGAGAAGCTCCCCTTTTCGCGCATCATACGCGGCATGGTTCTTTTCACGAGATGTGCAGCTTTCAAGGTGAAGCAGGCGCAGGGAGAGAATGTCGGCCGGAGCCTGCTTCACCTCCAGGACGAAGTGGCCCTGTTCCGCTCCCTCTGGCAAGACGGCGTGCCCGACGACCTGACGCGGCTGAAAGAGTTTGCCGAGATGAACACGACACGGGAGAGGAGCGCCGGACCCAGGATTCGGCGGGCCCTCAACGGCTTCTGCTACGTGCAGGCCCTGTCCCAGGGCATCAGGGGCATTGCGTTGGCGCAGGAGTTGGTGGGCGACGAGGACGAGGATCTGGCGTGCGTGCAAGAGGCCCTCGAGAAGAACTTGCAGGCGTTTGTGCAGACGGCGCCGGGCCGATGCCAGGGCTGGCTGGACGAGTACGAAGCCGTGACGGGCAAGCGGCTTAGAGCTACCGCGGCAGAATAGTGTATGATTTGTGTCTAGTACAGCACGGGGAATACAGGGGCAGGGCAACTGCTAGGGCAGGACAATGTACTTGTGCAGGCGCTGGGGAATCGCGTCGAGCAGCTTCTTGTCGGACAGCCACTTGCGCGAGAAGAGGCGGTCGGCGTATCTGTAGGCGCCGTCGCACAGGATGGTGACGACGGTGTGGCCCGGGCCGAGCTTCTGGGCGACCTCCTCTGCGGCGACGACGTTGAGGGCGGAGCTGGCGCCGAGGTAGAGGCCCTCTTGGTCGAGGCAGCGGTAGACCATGGCGATGGTCTTGTCGTCGGAGATGTGCAGCGAGCCGTCGAGCAGGTCGATGTCGGGGCGGAGGTTGTCGGTGACGCGGCCCTGGCCGATGCCCTCGGTGATGCTGGAGCCGGAGCGCTCGACGAGCTTGCGGCCGGACGAGAGGTACGAGTGCAGGACGCTGCCGGGCGGGTCGGCGAGGAAGGCCTTGACGCGGCCGGCCGAGGCGTCCTTGAGGAAGCGCGTGACGCCGGCGAGGGTGCCGGCGGTGCCGGTGGCGCAGGTGAAGGCGTCGACGGAGCCGGCCGTCTGGGCCCAGATCTCGGGGCCCGTCGTCTCGAGGTGGGCGCGGCGATTGGCCGTGTTGTCGAACTGGTTGGTCCACACGGCGTTGGCGGCGAGGCGCTCGGCGTGGCGGCGCGCGAGGTGGTTGTAGTTGTCGGGGTGGTCGAAGGCGACGGCCGGCACGGGGTGGACCTCGGCGCCGAGGAGCCGGAGCAGGGCCACCTTTGCCGGCGCCTGCGTGTCGGGCATGTAGATGACGAGACGGTAGCCGCGCGCGCGACACACGTGGGCGAGCCCGATGCCCGTGTTGCCCGCCGTGCCCTCGACGACGGTTCCGCCGGCGCGCAGCATCCCCCGTTCCTCGGCGTCGCGCACCACGTACAGCGCCGCGCGGTCCTTGACCGACCCGCCGGGGTTCATGAACTCGGCCTTGCCCAGCACCTCGCACCCCGTCTCCTGCGAGAGCCGCCCGAGCCTCATCAGCGGCGTGTTCCCGATGGCTGCCCCGGTTCGATTCGACGAGTCAGCACCGCCTGCCTTGTCGACACGCCGGCATAGCGTACAGTTTTTTTTAGATTTTTTTTTTTTTTTCACAACTTGCCTCCTGTGAGGCCCCGCGCGATGCCCTGCGCTTGGGACACGCTGCGGGTGCCCGACGTCGCTGCCGACGATAGCTGTCGCGCGCTGTGGCGGATCATGCTTCTGCTGTTTTGTGCGCCTGCTGGATCTCCGAGGCTGCGGGCGTGAAGGGGGGGGGTGGACGACGCCTCTCTCTTCGACTCCGAGCTCGGGCGTTTGAATTGGATGGCTTGCGAGGATTGAAAGATGCAGAGTCCGAGGCCAGCTGTTGCCTCGGTGGGGGGAGAGAGAGAGAGAGTTTCAAGCCTACGCAATGGGCGGCGCAATCACGTCATCTCGCCCGAGGACCCTTTGCCGAGCGTCCGGCGCCCTGCTCGCCGACGGTCCGACATGCTGAAAACACACGAGGCTGCATCAATCTTGTCTTGCGTCCTGTAGCGCAGCCTATATCCGGGTATACACAAAAACAGTTGGTCGTCTGCCATGATATCCAGCCCTCTCGTCTTCACAGCCCTTCCATCTCCTTCTCTTCCTCTCACGCCCCCCTGTCCAGCAGCCGCACATACGGCGCGGGAAACAGCCCCTTGGCCCCCATGTACGTGCCAAAGAACCAGTCGCCGTTGACGTCCTCAATCTCCCGCACCTCGGCCCCCCGCGGGAAGAGCAGCTCGTCGTCGGCCGCCGCCTGCGGATGCCACGCCCACCGCGCGTGCCCCCGCATCCCCGACCCTCCGTCCGGCGGGAAGCCCTGCGTGGGGCCGCCCGCGCCCGAGCCGGGCGTCGCCGGCGGTGCCGTGGCCGACACGTCCGTCGTCACCAGCCGCTGCCACGTCTCGTCGCCCCGGCGCCACGACCATCTCTGCAGCCCGCCCTGGTGGCCCTGCCGCTCGCCGTCGTCCAGGGCCTCGGAGCGCAAGGCTCGTCCGCCCACGAGATCGCGCTCGACGTACCTCCACTGCCCAACCTTGCCGTCGACGAAGCCAATCACCACCATCCTGTGCCCGCCGAGACACCTCCGCCACCCAGAGTGCCCGTTTTCCGCGCTGATCCGCCCCTGGCCCACGAGGTTCCCGTAGCATGACGCGCAAATGTCGTAGTCCCCCGGCGGCGCGTCGGCAACCAAGGCGCTCGTGCAGCTGAAGCAGTGGTACCGCACCTGGGAGGGCGCAATGGGGTCCTGGCACACGTCGCACCTCGTCCGAAACGTGAGCGGCTTGAACGGCCCCACGCTCGACGCCTGCGGCCCGCTGAATATCGTCGCCGTCGCCGGCCGGCCCGGCCATCTCGGGCTGCGCGGTCGGCCGGCACCCGCCGCCGGCGCCTCGTGGGACAGCGGCAGAAGCATGTGCGTGCATGACTTGCCCTGGTTGACGCAGTTGTTGCAGTACCCCCAGTCTCCCTCGTTGCACACGTCGCAGCGCCAGAAGCAAGAGTTGGTCCAGGCAAAGCACCTCGCGCAAAACGTGCCCGTCTCGAGCCTCGTCTTGGGGTCGTTTGCCGTCAGCGTCCTTCTCCCGTCGGCACCGCCCGGCGTCGACGGCGGCCGGAGGTAGCGGCTGGCCGTCAGCATATGCGGCCTGGCCAGTGACTCGTCCTGCTGCTGCGCCTTTTCCCACTTGTTCCATGCGCCGTGGCCGAAGCCGAACCAGTAGAGGCACCCCTTTCCAGCCCGGTAGCACTCGAGGCACATGTTCCACTGCCCGCCGGCGCACGTCGCGCAGTTGTAGTGCAGCTCGTACTCGATGTGCGTCTTGTTGCACCGCGAGCAAGTGATGGACGGCTCGGGGTACAGTTGCGACCTCGGGCGCGGGTGGCCCGCGGTGACGGGGCTGCTGATGGGGCTCGACACCGCCGAGTGCACAATGGCCAGCTCCGACGGCCGGTGCGCTCTGGGGGGTGTCGAGGCCGGCTCGCGGTGGCTGCCAGCTGGAGCCTCTCCCGCTGCCGGATGCCACTGCGGCGCCCGGTCGGCAAAGGACGCGTTGTGACTCGACGTCGGCAACTCGCCTGGAGGCAGCAGGGGGGGCGGCACCAAGGGCGTGCTGGAGCTGCGACGCTCGCCGAAGCTCTGTCGCGAGGGCGCGGACGGGTCGGAGGGCTGGCTTCGGGACGCGAGGTCCGTCTGGGAGCGAGCCGCCGGCCGGGCTTCAATGCCTGGAGAGAGGACCGGTGCCGTGGCGCTGCGGCCGCCGCTGGCCGTCCTCCGTCTTGTTCGCCGCGCGGGATCACGCACCTCGAGGCTTGACGGGTTGGCCAACGGCGGTCGACTGCGATCTTCAGGAGGGCCATTTCCGCTTACCGGCCTCGATCCGGTACGGGGCCGGCTGCTGTCCGGCGCCCGCCGTCTGGTGTCGGCCGAGGGCAAGTCTGCCGGTCTGGCCGCGCCATTGTTGCTTCGTCTCGCCGGCTCTTGCCGTGAGCGCTCTCGTTGCAGCCGACGATAGGCCTCGGTCACGCGGCGACTCAGCTCGTCGTCTCGAGTCAGGTCGATGTTGTCCAGGTCCAGGCCGTCGAGGAGTCCTTCTTCCTGGATCTGGCGCGCCAGCTCTTCAATCTCTCTCTCAATGTCCCGCGCGCCCATGTCGGCCGATCCAATCAGCGACCTCAGGGAGGATTGATGCTCGACCTGGCGCGGCCACGCCTCGCCCCAGTCTCTTCGCCTCCGTTCTCTGTCGTCCGGGAGCAAGTCCGAGCTTCGTCGGCCGCCTTCCTCGGCCCGCGGACGTCGGCTTCCTTCTCTCGTGCGTCTCGAGTGGCCGTCGGAGCTCTGATTCCTGCCGGCCCGGGCGCCGTCGTCGGCAGACCGGCTCTGCGTGCGCCTGCGCGACCTCGGGGGCGGCTGCGAGGAGCCAGTCGTGGCCTCTCGCAGGCTCATCTCCCTGACCCCCTCGAGCAGCCGCCGGTCCTCCTCCTCGGCCCGCCTCTCCCCCGCCGTCGGCTCACGCAGGTTCACCTTGGGGAGGACCTGGTCGCCCGGGTGGTACTTTTGCGCCACCTCCTCCTTGTCCGCCGCCGAGCGCGCCTTTGCCGGCTGGGCAGCGACAAACATGTCGAGCAGCGTGACGACGGTGGCATTGCGCCTCGTGTCCCGCACGGCGCTTCGGCATGACGGGCAGGTGAAGATGGCGGCTCCGGCGGCGAGAGGCGTCGGCGATCTCTCGGCGGTGGCGGCCTGAAAGCTGAACCACTCATTGAGGCACGCCCCGCAGAAGGTGTGAAGGCAGTCGAGCAGCGTGAGCGGCTGGTAGAGGAGCTCAGTGCATATCTGCGCTTCGGGTCAGCTGCCTGCGCCCGAAAAGGTAGCCAGCAGGCGGGGGGGGAAGATGGAACAAGCTCGCATCCTCCACGCACCGAGCACGTCAACTCGTTTTCCAGGTCCAGGCTGGGCTTTCGAGAAGCCATTCATGTTAGGCCACTCGAGTCCCGCCGCAGAGGAGCTCGAGTTTATCTCTTTGTTGGGCCCTCGGCTCTCTCGTTGGCCTGTTTTGCCAGGCCTAAAAAACTGGCCGTCTTGTGCAAGTCTGCGAGGTTGGCGCTGATTTTGGGGAGAGCAGAATCGCTATCGACGGATACTAATCGCTGCATTGTCATTAGTTGCCTCGCCGGCGACCACTGGCGGGGCTGCTCATTCAGGCCTGCAACCCCCCCCTCATCCTACCTGTTAGGTGTCCTTCGGCTACCGGCTGAGGACACGAGACGAGGCAACCAATCTGCCTTGGCCGGTGTCTGCGAGCGGGCCAGAGCAGAGCAGGGCCCGTCTTGGCATGCATGGTTTCGGCGCTCTTGCATTCGTACATGTGAGCCTCACCAGCATTGGAGACGCTCAGAATAGCACAGACAGAATCGTGAAAATGCAGGCCGGCGCAGTCATGGCCATGGTTCAATCCCCCCGTCATCTACGAGTGCCTCCACTCGGCCCTCTTCTTCTCGGCAAAGGCCGTCATGCCAATCTTTTGGTCCTGGCTACCAAACAGGCTGTGGAAGACGCGCCGCTCAAACTCGACGCCGTCCCTCAGCGGCAGGTCCTGGCTCTTGTTGACCACCTCCTTGCACGCCATGATGGCCACCCGTGAGTATCCGGCAATCGTCTCGGCCACCTTGAGCGTCTCCTCCATCAGGGCCTCGTGCGTGGGGAACGTCCTCGCCGCCACGCCCCATTTCTCCGCCTCGACGCCGCTAAAGTTCTTGCCCGTGAGGATCAGCTCCATGGCCTTGGCCTTGCCAATGGCCCGCGTCAGGCGCTGGCTGCCGCCCGCTCCCGGGGTGGTGCCGAGCTTGATCTCGGGCTGCCCAAAGTTTGCGGCCTCGGTGCAGTAGATGACGTCGCACATCATGGCCAGCTCGCAGCCGCCGCCCAGCGCGTGGCCCGCGACGGCCGCAATGATGGGCTTCTTGATTTGCGTCGTCAGCAGGGACCACGACTCGATAAACGACTTTGTGTAGGCCTCGGAAAAGGTCAGCGGCGCCATTTCCTTGATGTCGGCCCCGGCGGCAAAGGCCTTGTGCGAGCCCGTCAGGACAATGACGGAGGTGTCGTCGGATGCGTTGAAGTCGTTGAGCGCTTCGTTGAGCTCCTTGATGAGGGGCGTGCAGAGGGCATTGAGCGCCTTGGGGCGGTTCAACGTGACTGCGGCTCGAGCGTCGGTTGAATGCCTCACTTGGCCGCGCAGAAAGAGGCACACGCACCTTGGCCGACGCCGGGCTTGGGCGTCGACGTCTGGATGTATTCGTACGCCTTGGAGCTGTAGGCCCGCGCGACTCGGGGCAGCGTCGAGGGCTGGAACGGCACTCGGGCCGCGGCCGGTCGGAGGCATCGAATGGTGTTCATCTCGGCGGCGGCGGCGGCTGCAGTTTGGAGTGTCGAACGGGTGTTCTGCAAGCACGAGGAGGAGTCGAAGCGGGCGGAGCTGGCTGCCGAAGCTCGGCTCATGGAAAGCGTCGGCTTTGGGCCGAGGGAGGCGGGAGTTCGGCTCACCCATTCTTCCGGCGGACCAAGGTTCATGTGCGCACCCTCTAGGGTAGGCAACCCAATGGGTCAGGATGAGCTCGCAACAGCACATCAACCTTCTTTGCCGTAGCTTTGAATCTTTAGACACTTGTAGTCGTCTTTGACTGACTGCATCGTCTTGCCATTATCTTCTGGGCCTCGGTACAAGACGCGCGTGGGGCCTCTCTCGTCGCCCGCACTTCCTTAGTTGAACTCCAAGGCATTGTGCTCGCAGAATCGCAATGCCTGATCATGTAGAGCGTCCATGACGGGCAGTCGCGACCCGAGGCGAGCGAGTACAAGTTTATAAGTCGTCATCTTGCTCTCCAAAATCCGGGGCCATTTTCCGATTTGAGATTGCGCAGCGCCAGTTCAAAGTGGCGCACCGTCGCCCACGCGCAGCAGCTTCAGCAGTCTGTTGACGCAACAGAGACGCGCACCGCCGCAATCGCCCGACGACAAAGAACAGTCGATAAAGAATAGTTCCCAATCCAGCAAAGCCGTCACATGCCGCCAGGTACGTCACTTGCCCGCCAGGTACGTCGGGCGCGCACGTGGCTTCCTTCTCTCTTTCCTTCTTCCCTAGACCCTGGACCCGACGCCGCGGTACAGCGATACCCGTTTTGGGAGATTTGTCAACACACTCTAAAATCTTTATGATGATAATCATATCTTTAAATAACTTCAGCTTAGCCATCCTCCGATCAAGGCGAATCAGTCGAGTAGTATAACGGTTAGTACGGCTGCTTCACATTAATGTTGCGATTCGCAGCAGATTCGGGTTCGATTCCCGGCTTGACTAGACTTTTTGGCAATGAGCCCTCCTTAACATGAGGGGATCTTGTCGACTGGGTGGCCAATCATTTTTATACATCGCGGTTATTGATAATGCCTACGAGATATTATACGGTTGCCTTGCTGACTGCTTGAATAACTGCTTAACTAAGTGCTTGGCTGACATGCTCAACTGACTGACTGACTACTTGACTGACTGACTACTTGACTGACTACTTGACTGACTACTTGACTGACTACTTGACTGACTACTTGACTGACTACTTGACTGACTACTTGACTGACTACTTGACTGACTACTTGACTGACTACTTGACTGACTTGACAGTTTCTGTTGAACTAGTCACCCTTGCTCTAACCCAAAGTGGAGGCACCTCCGTTAGAGATGACTGGTATTGTGGTATTTCAATAGTTTCGACTTCTGTGCGACCTTGGTGATATGGCGGTCCTAATGTCGAAACCTCACTCGCTTGCCCGAATCTGGCAGCTCGAATAAAAGCGGGTTTCTGGCCACTCCATCGTTCTGCGGCTCAGAATCTCTCCAATTCATAGGAAAAGGCATCTCATCGGAAAGTGGACAGTTTCGAGTCGCATAGTCCGTCCTGCTGCTCCTGGCCTGTGTGCAAATGCTACACTCCAGGACCGTTCGGCAATCCGTAAAGGCATGGCCATGCTGGATGCACTTATTGCAGAACCAAGGTCCATCCAGGCGACTTTTGGGCGGGTGCAATGGAGATGACTGTGCCCCGTCTTTTGAGATAATCGAGCAGCGATCCAAGATACGACTCCCGCCGGAGTGCACCACTGCTGCCAAGGACAAAGAAGCCGTACCGAGCTCTGGTTGCCAGGACTGCGACATTCCGTGTAGATGCTGGTGTTGGGGACCTTGAGAGTGTTTGTTTGCGTGTCGGAGGCCAATCTCCAAGGAAAAGAGACACCAACAATGGTCCATCCTGGCCGCCCGCCGCCCGTAGGTATCCCATAGCTCGGCGTTGTCCTCTCCGCACAAAGCATCGCCCGCGTCGTTTCTCCAAGCGGATCCTCGTACTCTCTCACAGCACGCTTTTGATCTTGTAAAATCGGTCGCCAGTGCTGAAGCGCTGCCTGTCTTTTGTCGTCATGTTCCATGTCTTCGCGTTCCTGTAGCACCTGGACGTATGGTTTCGATGGGTGCTTCGGCGATGACTTTATATTGCGTTGGCAGAGCCCTGTTCGCTCCTTGGTGCGGATTCAAACTTTGGTCCAAAAGATCAAGTTGGGTGGATCTTGTTGGCTGAGATGGCTTTGATCTTGGCGCCATCAAACAAGTCGGATGTGAAAACCACTGCACCAGGCCATGTTGAAGAATAGCTCAAAGAGTGCGTGTTATAAAGGTTGCCCCCATCCGAGAGTGAATTGCAATGATTCGAGCGGGGAATGCATGTCGATGATGCTGTCGTCAAGCGATGATGTTGTCGCCAAGTGTGCGGTGGAGGAGGCAACGGCCACAGACAGCAGTTGAGGACATGTGCGCGGTCAGCTGGCGGCGGTGCAGCTGCTTCTTGAGCGAAGAGAGAAGAGGTTTGTCAAGGCAAGCTTCTCCAAGCTTGAGTAAAGTGAGGTCAAAGAGACTGGTGAAGGGCGAGGTTGATGACCATGACAATGATGGTTGGCGTGTGTCATGAAGCGCCATGTTTGAAGAGTGAAGTCCAGAGCAGAAGAGGGAATGGCTGCCGGTGAAGATGAAGAAGAAGGAAAGAGGAAGGGAAGGAGCAAAGGTGGGAAGAGATGGCTATTTATGCTCGTGGTGGGTGACGTCTCTGACGATTCACTGCGCCTTTGGAGCCTGAGGCCTCAACAACCCATTGGTCAGCAGTTACCGAATCCGTTTGCAGGGGCCGGTGAATCAGGACATCTTATCAGCGTCCAACAACATTTCGGTGCAGACGGCCGGCATGCCTCGCATCCGTCCTACGCATCCATCCGCCGAGGGCTCCCATCTCGGCGACGGGGCCGGACGCCGTGTCATCAGCCATTGACTTTGATATTATCCAATGTTTCGAACCTACCTTCTCCCGGCCAATATCCACTCTACAAACTCTCACCACCGAGTTGAACCGGGAGACTCTCCGTGTGTCGTATGGACGGGCCGAGGGAGAGATGAATCACATGAAGGACGGGAGAAGCGACTGTCCTACAGTAGGAATCACCAGCTAGGTAGACTGCCAGACAACAACAAACATTGAAAAGAGGCCCCATCCTCACGACATTATACACACCCGGTCCTCACGATATCATCCACACTCGACATCCATCATATACACACACTCGCTCCTCCACCCACCCACCACCTTCAACCACCACAGCCTCTCTCGCAAACCATGAAGTCGACTCTCATGCTCGCCACCTCCCTGGCCGGAGCCGCCGGAGCCGCCCTTGCGGCGCCGCACAGCACCGCCGGCCCTGTGCCAACCGCCGCGCCAATCTGGGCCGAGGCCCAAGACAACGCGGACTACCGCCGCTGCGCCGCCCTCCTCCCCAATAACCCCTGCGTCCGCGAGGTCTTTTACCTGCACGGATCCGTTGGAGAGTTGCGCCGCAGCTGCGGGCCCACCGGCGTTCTGAACAGCGGCGACGAGATCTTTGCAATCGACCTCACCCTCTTCTACCCAAAAACCCTTTTCCCCAAGGGGCCCCAGTGCGGGAAGCTCCAGTCATATAATTCCCCGTTTGACGACGATTACTTTGGGAGGCAGTTTATCAGACTCTCGTCAAAGGAGTACGGGCCCGTTTGCGAAACGTGCATCGTCGACGGCCAGACGCTTGTCATCGACGACGACCAAACGGCCGTCGTCGACAACAACCTCGCACACCTCCCGGAAGGCCTTTGGCGTTGAGGTGCTCGTACGAGGTTGCTGCCGAGCGTCTGTATATATAAACTCCAGAACAAGAGCCGCCCTACCTACTGTGCCTGGGCGAGATGGACACAGCCGTCTCTGCCATCATGTATTGACATTACGGGCAACAAGCCCACCCCATTCTATCATCCCTTTGCCATCCGTCCAAATCGTGTACTCATGCCCTCGTTTGCCCCATGTGACTTGTTCTCTGCCAATGCCATCCATCGTCCATTTCGCTTGCTCCTCTGTCCCGATTCACACTCCGCCCGCCTGCGCCAGGGGCAGGATTCTCATCGACTCGAGGTTTGCGCTCAACACCTTCAGCCGCACCGGCTTGGTCAGAAACACGTCCACTCCACTCTCGAGCGCCTCCCGATGCGCGTTGTCCGACGCCAGGCCCGTGAGCGCCAGTATAGGCACCGCGCGCAGCTGGTTGCGGTGCTCGAAGCCGCGAATCCGCCTCGTGGCCTCGAGGCCGTCCATGACGGGCATGGAAATGTCCATCAAGATGCCCACCCACCGCGCGGGGTTCTGCGTGTAGGCGTCGACGGCCTCCTTGCCGTTTGTTACGGCTTCGTACGAGCGCCCGAGCTTGCCCATGTGCGCGGATAATATCTTCAAGTTGATGTGGTTGTCATCGACGAGTAGGATCTTGTCGTGACAGAGCTCCCCAGACTCGGCCCGCGCCCCCTCCGCCAACAGGGGGGCATCCTCGGGCCGCGGGAGGCCGGCCATCCCGGTTTGTGGCACCTCTGTGGCTGGCTGCGTCCGGAGTCCGGGGTCGATTGCCCAAGCTGGAGAAGCTTTTCGCGCCCTTGCACCCGTCGAATGGACACCGCATGGGCTGCGACATCGGGGAGGCTCCGACGGGGCAACCGGTGGCGAGATGGGTTTGTAAAGACCCATCCACCGCTTGTACGCGAGCTGTATCGACTTGGCAAGCTTGCGCGGCCCGATTCTGGGTGCTGTCAGCTGGCTGGCGCGAGTGGGCTCGCGCGGACACTTACGGCTGTGAGATGAAATCAAAGACGCCGCGCTGTTCGGCAGATTCGTACATGTTGAAGCGTCGGTACGCCACCAGCGCGTCCTGACAAACGACGACGTTTGGGGTATTGGCGAGCTGTTGGACCTTGTCAAACGACTTGGGCAGCGCATCGTCCAGCCATAGAACGAGATCCGGGGCAAGTTGCTGGGCCTGCTCCTCCGAGACAAGGTCCAGATGAAGTGAGTGACGGCAAATGTCCTCGATAATGGAACGCATGGAGTTGCCCTTGCTCGAGGTGCCCGAGGTCCCAAAGCCAGACAGGCGGACGCGCAGTCCCCTGAGCTCGCGTACCTGCTCCTCGTAGTCTCTATCGTCCTCGTGCAGCTGGACAGCCGGTGACGACTGGTCTAGCGGCAAGGTGACGGTGATTGTAGTCCCGATCCCGACCTGGCTTTCGACGAAGATGTGGCCGCGCAGTTCCGAGACGATTGTCTTGACGAGGCTCAGGCCCAACCCGGTGCCCGGCGCGAGCTCGTCTTCTTGTGCAAAGGGCTTGAACAGCCTGTGCCGGAGGTAATCCTCATCGATGCCCTTGCCCGTATCCTGGACCGTCAGCTTGACGCTGCGTTCTGCTCTCGGGCGTTTGACCGAGGCTTTTTCCTGAGTGAGGGAGATCCAGATAGACCCCCTGGCCGTAAACTTGAGCGAGTTGCCAAACAAGTTCATGACGATTCGACGAATCGCTCCGCCTGGCAGGTGAAACATCCAATTGCATTTCGGGGCAATCAATAGATAGACGGACAAGTTTCCGATCTGCAGGCTCGTCTCTCCTCCGCCGCCATTCACGCTCGGGGCAAGCTGCTCCATGGCCTGCGCAGAGTCGAGGCGGTTGTGTGCCCTCGTATCAGTGTGCGTCAGCTGGTCCTGTTTCGACAATTGTCTGACGGACATGTGCTGGAAATTGTAACCTGCAAACACGCTTTCGACCACGTCTTCGACAAGACCGTCGAGCCTGGCGTCAGAGTGTAGCCCTTTCTTACCAAACTGGTCCGATCTTGCCCTGTGCCTAGATTTGCCAAATGGCGCTCGGAGCTCCTGCTGGCGCTTAGTCGCGAAGCTGTTGACCTTGGAGTAGTCGAGCAAATGGTCAATGGTGTCGAGCAGGGTGCGACAACACGTCTCGATTGTGTGCGTCGCGTTGCCCTGAAAGACGCTCAGGTCAGTGTCGTTGAGCAGCTCGGTGCCGAGGATCACGCCGTGCAGAGGCGACCGCAGTTCGTGCGACAGCGAGCCCAGCGCGTCCGACTTTGCCTTGTCGGCCTGTAGAGTCTCAAAATTGTGCATCTCTGCGGCGACCAGCCTTGCAAAGGCCCGGAGAAAGCTCAGCTCGCCCTCGATGGTGAAGACGCGGGTCGGGGTGAGTGTGTAGACGAAACCACCGGAAAACCACCGCTCTCGTTTTGAGTCCCACACGGGGATAAAGGCGACGCTGCGCGCGCCGGGGAAAGCCTGGTGCAGTAGAGCCCCCTCCCTGGCACGGCTGGACCGCCTGCCGCCAATTCTTGCGGGCGTCGAGGTTGAAGCGCTGCCGTCGGCGCTCCCGTTGGCCGACGAGAGGTAGTCGGTCAGGACCTTGAGTGCGCCGTCGTCCTCGGAGGAATCGCTCGACTGCAGCTCCCCAATGGCGTCAAAATTGAAAATCTTGCCGCCGGGATAACGGCGGAGGAGCTTCGCCAGGAATCGCTTGGGCAAGAACCCCTCGTTGCGGCCGAGGCCGGCGGCATTGATGCTCGACACGTCCGATGTGGAGAAGCCGAGCAGTTCGCACGCGGCGTCGGGCGCCTCGACCGGTGACGTCGGGAGTTGGTCCTCGCTGCTGCTCGCCGACGCCGATTGGCCCATCCTAGCCTCCACGTCGCTCTCTCTCGACCGACCTTGGGCCTTTGGCACGCTGTAGGAGCCCAGCGTGACGTCGAAGAACAGGCAGCCCGCCACCTCAAAGGCTTCACGAATGATGTTGGCGGCCTTGGAGAAGACGGCGCCGGCGCCTCCGCCCGGGCCCTGCTCGTCAACCTGTCCAGAATAGCCAGCTTTGACGGGAAGACCCCGCATGTTGTGCGAGGCATCAAAGTAGCTGGTGCCAAAGGCTTCCATGGGCCTCTCGGGCGACCTGCTGCTCCGCAAGCGCTTGGCACCAATGCACGGCGCCGGTGGGGTGATGCATGAGGCGGCGCCGCGGTGTTTGAGTTCTTGTTCCCTCCTCTCTTGGTCCTGACGTTCAAGGAGCTGCTGTGTACCGTCCAAGGCGCCTTCGAGCTTAGAATTGTCGGCAAAGGCCGCCACGTTGGGCCCGTGCTGCCATCCGGAAAGGGTGGACTTGCCCTCGATGAAAGACCCCAGGCCCCTGTTCATACGCTCATTGCGGCGATATGCGTGCCTCGACCTGTTGGCTTCGAGGTGCTCCATGATGGCGCGGGAAATGTCTCTCATGCGGCGCGTGCATTCGTCGTCCCATGTGTCCATGCCTGTCGAGCTCAGGACGCAGTAGACTCCAATATTGATCCCCCTGTTTGTTCGGATGGGCACGGCGGCGTAGAAGCGGTCTAGGTTGCCCGACTGGCAAAGGGGCTTGGAGGAGAAGCGGCTGTCGGCGGCCAGGTCGGGCACAATGGAGAGCGGAAGCTCTACTGCGTCGTGAGAGCCGGAGTCGGGGGCGAAGAGGACGTGGTCGCAGATGCCATGACTACGGGGGATGGCGGTGCCGCAAAGCGTGAGAGGGGTCGGACACTTGTCGCTTGACAGGGCCGGAGTCAGGGGCGTCAAAGGTGTGGCCTCGGCGATGACGTATTGATGGCTCGCGTCAAAGAGGGAGATGAGAGCACACTCCGTTGCCGTCTGGTAGGTGCCGAGCTGGGCCAGGGCGGTCAAGACGCTATCACTCGACGTCGTCAGCTGGGAGCTGGCCAGGGGCCGGCCGCTTTGGCTGTATCGAACGTCGGACAAGAGGAGAGGTTCATATCTGGACACTCGTCAGCGGACGGGGTGGCGCAGCGCATACTTGGCGCGGTCGAGTAACAAACTTGAACGTCTCCCGCTCACGAGCCGCCTCCGAGGCCGGCTTCAGGGGCCGATGGCTGTTGGTTCTTGAGCTCATGGCTGCTGCGGGCTCCCTGCGGGCTCCCGGAGCCCACCATGCGAGACGACGGGGTGTTCGCTACTCAAGAATCCGCAGGGCAGCCGTCGACGGGGTCATTGGCCGGGTCTTGCTATGACAGGAATCGACGTGTTGGAGCCAAGGCAGAACAGGGTGCTGGGCTGGGGGTGGCGAACCCCCGAGAGCGCACGGCTAACCGTGTATGCATCTACTGGTGATGTCCGCCATCGAGAATGCGCCTGGCTCAAATGGGGTTGCTTTTGCGGCAAGGTGGGATTCGACGACTTGTCCATGTATGTAGTCAAGGCAGGTCCTAGCAGCTTACTGTATGCCTACCTAGGTACTGTATTGTGCTCTAGCAACTGGCCGGCCCCCGGGAGGGCTCCGGGAGGACATGGATGTGCGTGTGCCAGGGCACTCCGCACTCTGGGGGCCACTGGGTTCGGTTCGGCAGTAACAGCTTCCGGTACTAGTCGGTACCTAAGGAAGTGACCAGTCCCCATTTCGTGCAGTACAGTGCAGGTACAATACATTGCCCGCCAGCCTTGCAAGGCACGGGAACCCTGTAACACGCCGGCTGCAGGCGCATCGACCGGCCGAGACCTTGCTGTGCGTGTATCTCGTGCAGAAAGAGATACAGTACTGCCAGGTTGGTGTCTGTCTGGTGGCGAACTGTCTTGGCATGTCTCTTGAAGGCTTGCTCCGGATGTCTCAGTAGATAGGTACCTGGGTAGGCACCTGGTAGGCATGTATGCATGTAAGCAGCATAGAGGCAAATGTGCCTGTATCTATCAATCAATGTATGTATATATATGCTATAACCCTAGTACTGGTGACCAGTTACCACGACCCCCTTGGTGATGCTTCATGCTTCATCTTTTGGCTGGCCCAAACAAAACAAATGACCAGTACAACTCGAAATTTTCCCAATGCGGCCTTGACTCCCAATCGTCATCATATCATCGTCGACATCATCGCCTCATCCCTAAGCCGACTTGACGGCACTGACGGGCATGGCAATGTGACTCGGCGCGGGCGGAACAAGCTGCCTCAGCCGCTTGCCGTCTTCCTCGTCCACGACCCTCGTGACGGCGTCGTCTCCCATCATGACCATGCGCTTGAGACCGCCCCGGATGCAGTCGGCCTCGCAGCCCTTGGCCCGCAGCACGCTCGCCGCCACGCGCGAGCTGTTGCCGTCGTAGCACACCAGCAGCACGCGCTTCCCGTGGATGAGCGCCTCGTGCTTTTGGTCGGGCTCCTTGAAGGTATCCTCGAGCCGCCCCCACAGATCCTCGAGCACATTGGCGTCGGAAAAGGGGCTAGGCGTCCCGCGATGCACAAAAGGCAAGTTGACCGATCCCGGCAAGTGGAACTGGTCAAAGTCGGAGGCTTGCCGGAGATCGATGACTGTCGTGCCGGCCTTGGGTTGGGCGAGACTCTCGAGCTCAAGCTCGGTCGCTTGTCGCAGGACTTTGTCGACGGCGGTCTTGTCGGCGCCAAAGAAGTCGTTGAGGGCGTCCGAGTAGTCTCGCTCCCACTTCTCATCGTATCGGTACCGGTCGGTGCCCAAGAGCCGCTGCAAAGACATTGTTAGTTGCGTGCTATCCATATTCGAGCTACTGGAGCACGGCATACCTCGTTCTTGATGGTGCAAAAGTGCGACTCGTCGAGCTTGTCGAAATACTCGTCAACGTACTGGTAGGGCAGGTCGCAGCACATGAAGACGCAGTGGATCTCGCCGTCGGGCCCAGCAAGCTCCTGCAGAGTGCCGGCTGCCTTGCGCTTCTCGATGAACTGGAACAGCCCCTTGAGGTTGAAGCCCGACGAAGGCCCACAGACGATGCCTTGGCGGGTGAGGGCAAGAGACAGCCTGTACGAATCAGACTCTCCAACCTCCTCGATCTGATCGACGGCCTCTAGATAGGGGAACTCGATGGGACCGAGAAGGGCTTTGGACCGTGGTCCCGGGACGCGCTGTCCTGCGGCGGTGCATACTCTGTCAAGGCCTTGTCAGTCGAGCTCGTCTACTCAGGCCAGTCTTGCCCACGTACCCGAGACGGAAGACGGAAGGCTTGGCGTCCTTGAAAAACATGCCGAGTCCGGTCATGGTACCTGAATTCTCATGGTTGGCAAATCATCCCCAAGGCTCACGGGGGACGTTGACACTCACCAGCCGTGCCCATGCCAGCGCAGATGACGTTGATGTCGGGCAGTTGCTTGAAGATGCCCGGCCCGGTCCACTTGACGTGGGCTTTCCAGTTCTAGAAAGGCGGTTCAGCTCCAGGGTCTACACGGCTAAAGGGCAGTCAAGGCTCACATGGTCGTTTCCGTATTGATCGGGGTTGATGACGGACTCGGACTCCTGGGCGAGTCTCTGCGCGGCGCGGATACCACCGCGTTCGTCGCATGGCTCAGGCTGGGACGGGCCCCCAAATAGAGTTCTGAAGCGAGCGTTAGCGATACTGCACGACGCCATGGCTGGGAAAACCAACATGTCAATGCCGAAGAGCTGCATGAGCCGGATCTTGGGCAGGCTGGTCTTGTTGCTCAAGAAGGCGCGCACGTCGGAGATGCCATGAGCGGCACGGGAAATGAGCGACATGGACAGGACGGTCGAGCCAGAGCTGTACTCGACAACCGTCTTGGTCTTTCCGGCCTCGACGGCGTTGGCGAGCAGGTTCGTGGCTGCATCCGGGGTCAGTGGCGTGGCGGCGCGGGAGGCACATGAGACTCACCGGGGATGGCCTTGACGTTGTTGGCGGGATGCATCGTCATCATCTTTGCGTAAATGCGAAGGCCATCTCGGCGATGGGGGTTGAGACAGGCCGGGATCTCGATGAGGGGGGGAGGAGGGGCGATTTCGGGGTCGAAGTAGTTGCGAACCGCGTCGGGCCCCCGGTAGACGCCGAGCCCGGTATCGTAGGGTTTGGCCATGTTGAAGGCGGATGGGGGGATGGACGGTGGCTGGGGGGGTAGAGGAAGGTCGGCAATGTCGAGACGAGGAAGGCTTGGGGTTTTAAGTTTGCCTCTAGTGACATGGGGGTATCGACAAGCCCGTGTTGGCCTGTGTTCAAGGCGCGGCGTGCCCTTTGTGCGAAGCGTTCAGGGCGCGGACAGGGAGGGCTTTAAGTGACTGGCATGCGAGGCGTCTGATGTCTAGGCGGGCAGAATGCGCTCATGGTCCCATCACGTCACGGCCGTTGCAGGCAGGATGGGAAAAGTGGCCAGCGCCGCGGGACCTGATGGACAGCCGGATGGAGTGTCGTGAACAAGGAGGAGGATTTCTTTAGCGTCGGGAACACCTTGATGGCTGGGTCGAGGATGGAAGAGCGGGCCGAGCGAGGACGACGAGAGTTGATGTCTCCACGCCGTCTGCCTGTAATGCAGGCCTCGGGTCGCTCGCCGGTCATGACGAAACAGGGAGAGAGGACGAGCGGGCATGAGCGAGGCCTCAATGTGTGAGAGATGGGGGG
>JAPEBW010000223.1:0-71584 GCA_027405785.1 Ophiocordyceps robertsii
GCGCCGCGCTCCTGAAGTAAACGAGCTTTATCTGCTAGTCAAACAAAACCACGGAATAGCCAAGGCCATCCATTTCCTTTGAAGCCGCCTAGGTGCGACGCAAATCGCCTAGAATACCATCATCTCCGGCTCGCAGGGCAATATGCTTTCAACCGCGTCACGCAGCTCGAATTCTTCCAACACTGCCCCAAATCTGCATTCACAGAGTTAGCATGCCAGAAGCTTGAGAGGGCTGCACCCAGGGCTTACCCGTAACATCTGACTTTCCTGCTCAGATCCCCTGCCAGCCTCTCAAAGTCCTCTGGCCTCAGCTCCGCGAATCTCGGGTTGCCGAGTACCATGCCCCAGGCCATGACCGGCGTGATTTCGCCGTCCAGATCCAGCTTCTTGCTCAAATCGAGAAGCGTGGCCAAGCCTGCCTTGCTGAGCTCCCAGGTTCCTTGGCCCGGCTTGGCTCCGTCTCCCTTGTCGTGCGTGTGCGTGTTCCCGAACGGTGTGTCTGCCGTCAGGTTGGCAAACGGCGCCGATGGACAAGACGCCATCAGGGCATGACCGCAAGGATCACCGTCTGCATCGGCGGCACTCTCCAGCAGGAACGGCATGTGCTGCATGCATGGCTTTTCGAGTCTACACGGGTTCCTCGACGGAAACCGCAATCGTTAGCCAACCGGATCTCTGTACGCCTGGTAGGAGCCAGAGTCCCCCCCGCCAAGCGGCACCGTCCCTCACTGTGGGGGAGGTGAGAGGTAGGCTCTGGAGGATGCGGAGCGGTCGTACGCTAAGACGAAGTCAATGCCTGCTTGGTCCATGTCAACGCCCTTGCCGTTCGACGAGTGCGCCATACCGCACAATTGGTCTCCCGGCATCGGCTGAAGGGTGCTGGCATAGGCCGACGACACGACCGACGGCGCGGTAGACGGCGAAAATGTGGTATGCGACGCCGTGGCACAGCTGTTCACGGGACTCGTGCCTGACGGATGACTGTAGCTCGGGTTGCTTGCCAGATCATCCTGGCCGGCGCTCGAGTATGGGATGCCGTGCTGTGCCAGTGCGTCTCTGAGCTGCTTGTTCTCCTCTGCCAGCTTATCCTTGTCTTGCGATATGGTGCTGTATAGCTCCTTTAGTCGGAGGACCTCATCCTCCAGTGCTTTGATGTAAAGCTCCTTTCTCTCACGGTGAGTCCTGCAATGCGCAAAGCCGGTCAGCAGAAGATTCTTCAAAAAAGTTTCCCGAAACAAGATCTTACCGCTGGGCTTGTCGGTTCAGTTCCTGTCTCCTGGTGAGAGCAGGCTTGCTATCCGGCTTGGGGCCCCTCCGCTTGGGTGGATTGCCATCTGAGGCGGGAGTCAGCATTTTGCCCAAGCGCGCCATCAAGAAGGCGTCTTACCGCGAGTAGCTCTCTTGTCCGCAAGTGATTTGAAGAAGCCGACGTTGAGGGGCACCGAGGTGTTCTTGTCTTGCGCTCCGACGCCGGTGCCTTCCGGCGAGCTTTGGGACTGATGGCTTCCGTACTGATCCGGCGATAGCGAGGAGGCCATGACGAGCCAATTGATGGTCAGGCTGTCGCCCACGCAGATTTTGCCTCGTACCTGGTATGTGGCTGCAGATCAAGGCGTGGCACAATGAAGGGTGCTCTTGAGGACTTGTCAGTGTAAATAAAGTGACCGGCCGGGAAGATGGCCCGCACGGTGGCCACTGGCCACAAGAGTCCGCCCAATGCCACGCAGAAGCCCGCCCAATGCCACGCGACGGTGACACCGGGAACTGTAGGATCACGCGAACGAGGGGGCTGGCGCTACGAGTCATGACGCACCTGTTTGACCTCAGGACCTGCGCCGGGTAGGCGAGTTCAATGCAGTCGATTGGACAAAAGGCCAAATATTTGGAAGTCCGAGGGTCCGCAGGCAGCCCAAGGGCAAGAGTCAGACAAAGGAACCAGACCTTCGAGGCCGCACGGCAGAGGGAAAACGGATGCGGGGGTCGATGAGGGTCCGAGAGGGCCGACGGGGGCGGGGGGGGGGGATAGAGGAAAGGTGAAACGGGGAGCGCAGTCTGGCGATATCCTGAGGCAGCCAGTGAAGCTGTGGTGCAGGGGGCGGGAGCAGCTGGGCGACGGTTTGCGAGAAGCGATGACTTGCGAGCGAGGTGGACTCGGGGAAGAAGGATAAAAGGAGGAGACAGACAGCGGAGTCGAGGCAATGCATGACATGAGGCGGTCGTCTCCATGTTCCGTAAGGGGCTTAGACACCAAGCTACCGGAGAGGTTAGGAGGTCTCTTCGCTTCTCGACTCGGTATCTCGTATGCATGTACTCCGTACAGTAGGTACATAGGTACTTCCAGGGTCGTAGCAGACCTGCCAAGAGGGTTATCGATCCGCAAGCACCAAGTACCTTTGTACGTACAAATACCTGCTGGGCACATTCAGGCCATGGCCTCGGGGAACATGTCATGGTCCCATCTTCAGAGCCTGTCAGGTACTGACCTGCAACGCCGCAGCTCTGAATGTGCACACAGGCGTCCGGAGGCGCATACGAGTGAGTGTTGCAAACGGGCACCATGGCGCTGACTCGGGCCGGCCACGACACGACCGTTGCTTCGCGCATTCCTTCGAGTTTAGCCCCTAGGGCTAGGAGCAATCGGCCGTGTGCCTGTGGAGACCAGAACCAAAGGCGGGACACCAAACACCAATAGGCAGACTACCAGCAATTCCTGCAGCATGCGCCTCTCCCCGTGAGCGGCACTTTGCTGCTCTGGAAACAGCGCGCGGTTCCCCGGGCCCGGCACTTGTCGGGAGGCGCCTCCAACGCAAAGACGCCGGCGCCGGCGCCCAATGAGTCGAGCAACATCTCACCTCCGTCCCGGGTGGAAATAACTGCCGTGAGCCAAAAGAAAGAAAAAGGAAGCCCGAGGCGAATGCAAGAAAAAGATGGTGATCCGCTGCATCGGGTAGTCCTCCGTGCCTGATCAATCGAGGATTGCCTACTCCGTACACGGAGATATGATGGCGTCATACAAATGGCTCCCTGCCTACCTACGTACTAGACACCGGCAAGTAGAGTTGGCACCAGGGCGACAGGCTGTGTAGTGCCGAGAGCGGCGGAGGATGCTCGTGCCCTCGCACAGGTACAGTATGTACTGTACCTCCATCGGCAAGCTGGCCCTGGATGACCCAGACGACGGAGCTCAGTGCCTTTAATACCTGACGGCAGAGTTTGGCGAGTACTCTTCACTCTTGATGCCCGCCATGTCCCGGACCAACACGCCTGTCACGCACCTTCGCGGCATCGCCTTGACCCTCCCGTGGCTTCTGTACCTCTTTGCTGCCGACGCGGTCCTGTCGCTGCTTCTGCCATTGCGGCCGTTGGCGCCCGTTTTCGTCTACAATGCCTCGTCGCGGGTCGCGGAAACCGTTTGGACATGGATTCAAGCCATCTTTGAGCGCGCCAACGGGGCAGACATTGTCTGTTCCGGCGACGCTCTGCCAGACGGTGACTCGGCCATTGTCGTGGCCAACCACGTCTCGTGGGCCGACTTTTACATGATCCAGGCACTCGCCCAGCGGGCTCATATGCTGGGGCGCTGTCGCTACTTTGCCAAACGCCAGCTGCGACTTGTGCCCTTTCTCGGCTGGGGCCTCTGGGCCATGGGCATGCCCATGGTGAGCCGAGACTGGCTCAAGGACAAGAGGGAGCTGGAGCACGTCTTCTCGGGCGTCGTGCGCGACCGCTTGCCTACGTGTGAGTATCATCTCCCTCGAGTGTCGGCGTGAAACGTTCGTCTAAGGCGGCCTGTCAGGGCTCATTAGCTTCAGCGAGGCGACTCGCTTCACCCAGACGAGGTACGACGAGTCGCGGGCGTGGTGCAAGAAGATGGACAAGCCTCAGCCCATGCATCTCCTGTACCCGCGCACAAAGGGCTTCGTCGCCACGGTGCAGCACCTCCGCGAGGCGTCGCATGTGAGGGCCGTGTATGACCTGACCATTGCCTATCAGCAAATTGACGTCTTTCAGGCGGCCCCCTCGTTCTGGGAGACGCTCAGCGCCAGCGGCCTGAGTAGCCGTCGCGGTTTCAAGTTTCACGTGCACGCTCGGCGCTTCTCCATCGATTCTCTGCCGGGGACGGACGACGGGCTGGCGCAATGGCTCGAGGATCGATGGGTCGAAAAGGGCAAGTGGCTCGAGGCGCGACGAAAGAAGTGGGCCGACGGCCACGGAGGCATCGAGCCATAGCGCCTGGCCTCGACAGAGATACAATGTACAGTCACTTGACAAAAAGACCGGTCAAGTCTAAACCGCGGGGTAAAAACTACCCTATTACTTAAAGATTTAATTATAGTATATTAAAGGCCTAAATAATAAAGAAGGAATATACTATACTATACTTTAATAGTTATTAAATACGGAACTCTTTATATAAATTTATATTTATGCTTTTAATAAGTAGCTTTAAATATTTTTCAGGAAATCTTTATATTTTTTAATTCTTCGAAATTAAAAGTTTTATTTTTCATTTTCTACTTATTTAATAAAAATAGGTATTAAAAAAGTAAAAAGCTATTCTCATTATAAAAAGCGGTTTAATAACGCTTTTTTAAAAAGTTATCTTAAACTACTTTACTACGATTTATAATAAGGTTTAAATATATAGTATCTTAAAACTTTAAAGGTTTATATTTTTATTTAACGATTTAATGTTTTCCTTTATAAATAGTATAATTCTATTTTTAGATATCTTATAAATAGTTAAAAGACTAAAAAATTTAAATTTTAGCTATTTTTACTTTTATAAAATTATAAGTAAAGCTTTATAACTTTATATAAAGAAGCTTTAGTTTTAAGTAATATAAAAACATAAGTTAAGCGGTCTTTTGCCGTCTTACTATATATAAGTCGCCGCTTATAACAAGGACTTATATAAAGGCCTAAATTTATAATATATTGAAGAAAATAAAGTAAATATAATAAAGAATATACTTTACTTAAATTTAATATAAAGCTACTTTTATACTATCTTATATCTTTATTAGCTATATATTAACAATAGATTTATTTTTACTCTAAATATTATTAATAAAGCTACTAACTATAAAAGCGCATACTAAAGTTAGCTTACTTTAAGTTATTATTAATATTATTCTTTATAAAAAGCGAAGAAGCTATTATAATACTATTATAAAATCTAAACGGCTATGCTTAAACACCTTACTTTACTTTTAAGGAGCTTTATAAAACCCCGCGGCGGGAACGCTTAAAGCACGCGCTATAAAAGCTCGCTTAAAGAGATATAAAAGATATTACTAATTAGACCCCGCTAAGGTTTCTAAGATATAACTATAAATACTTAAAAGCTTACTTAATTATAGTTTATAACGTTTTTAACTATAAGTAATACTATAAAAACTACTTAATAGATTTTATTAGTATTTTTAAGGGATCTTTAAGGATTTTTATAGGATATTTTAATTATAGTTTAGCTTATCTTTAACTATAAAAGTACCTTAAAAGATATAAAATAGACTTTACTGCGATTTTTAAAAGATATTTAAAGATATTTAAAAGATTTCCTTAATTATAGTTTATAATATTTCTAATTAAGCTTATACTTAGTTTATTAAGTAATTTTATAAGGATATTTATAGTTTATTTATATACTAATAATAAATAGTAAGATAGTATAGTTAAAAATCCTTAAAATTAGCTTAAAGAACTAAGTATAAAGTAACTAGCTATATCTTAAAGAAAGGATAAGCTTTTTATTATTTTTAAACCTTTATATATATTTTTATATAGTAATTAGTTTATTATACTAGCTTAATTAATAGTAATGAGTTTATAGTACTAGCTTTAACTAATAGTAATTAGTTTATAGTACTAGTTTTAATTTAGAGTAATTAGTCTGCGCTTTATCCCCTTATTTTTATACTATAAGGTATAGTAAATACTACTTTTAAGCGCCTTAAAAAAGGCTTTTTATAAGTAAAGACTCTTTTTAAGCGCTTTAAAAGAGCCTTATAAGCGCCTTAAAAATAATAATATAAGCTGTTTTAAAGTCTTAATCTATAACGTCTTAAAATTATAAATCAAAGTTCTTATTTTAAACTAGTATAAAATTTAATAATAAGCTAGTCCTTAGTTTTTAAGATTAAAACTAATTCCCGCTTTAAGTATATTATATTTTAAGCATTAAAAACATTATATTAAATGCTTTTTTACGTTTACTATATTAAGACGATAAGCTAATATTCTTTAACTAAGAAGGGGAATTAAAACGTATTTAAAAAGATATAATAATAAACTACGTGTTTTTTTACGCGGAAGTATTAATTAAATTACTACTTTATTAAAAAATAATTAAAAAATATATAAAAGATATATAGTAAGTAAAGATTATTATATAGCTTAGTAATAAAGGATAGTATTCTTAAACCCCTATTCTTTTAGTTATAAAAGCTATTATACTTTATAGAGAATAATAAACGCTAAAAACTATATATCCTTAAGACTTATATTAAGGAAATCGTTAAAAACGCTTATACTAAAGATTTTTATATTAGCTATACTTATATATAATAAGATCTTCTAAAAGACTTCTTAATCTTTTATCCTAGTAAGTATATATATGAAATCGTAAATAGCTAAAACGCTTATTACTATAACTAAACTAATTAAAGTAAAATGCTAAAGCGGCTTATCTTAATTTAAAGCCCGCCGGTTTTATACTATATAATAGCTAAAAAAATATTTTTAGACTTTTAGTAGTTTAAGCCGAATAATCCTTATAAAAAAATCTTATAAAGAACTTCTTTAATACTTTATTAACTATAACTAATAAATTCTTAAAGATATATCTCCTTATCTTAAGTAATAATTCGTTTATAGCGGAAAATAAAGTATAAGTATTATATACTAAGCTACTTTATACTAATTAAAGGATTTTAAAGGGAATAATCTTTAACTAAGATATAAAGTTTATTTTAGCGTTTTACTAAACTTTATAATAAGCCTTTAGATTAAAGCTTTTTATATTTACTACTTAGTACTCTTTAACTAATAGCTTATTAAAAAGGCGAAACTAAACTATATAAATCGCGCTATAGTTTTTTACTATAAGTTTTCTAAACTTATACTAAACTAATATACTAATAGCCTTTTAGTTTAGCCTTAATAATTCCTTTTTATTAGTAATTTATATAGCCTTAAGTAAGCTTATTATAAAAATAAAAATAGATAATAAGCTTTAGTTTTTTAGCGACTACCTTTATTTATAAAACTAAGATATTATAGAACCCTTAGCGTTTCTCGTATGCTAAGTTGCTTCGTATAATTTATTTAATTTAAATTTACTAGCCGGAAAGGGAGAAGAAGACTTAGTGCAAACCACTAAACTAAATAAGGTAAGGGTATCTTATTATGCGGATTTCTTAGGTTAAAACTAGCTAAAGAAGAAAAAAAAAGGAAAGGAAAGGAGTTAAGGGAAAAAAGAGCGAAGACCTCCTTTTATACTTTTCTAAGGCTACTATAAGGTTCCCCTTTTATATACTTTTATATGCTTTTATATATTAATCTATAACTTATACCTCGTATAACTTATAAGGTTACTAAACCACTTCTTAAGCTAATAGAAATAGCTTACGCTATCTTTATTACTAGTTATAAGTAATATACGCTTTATTACTTACGACTAGCTTATAAGACTAGATATCCTTATTTTAAAACCTTTTATAAGATTCTATCCTCTTTTAAAAGAAGGCCTCTTACCTTAACTTTATATAAGGTATCGGTTGATTATATAAAGCATTAGTTAATCTTTACTATATAAATCCCGTTACTAGCCGAAGCTAGCCTAAGCCGAATATAAGCGTATTTAGCCTATACCGCTTATAGCTAATACTAGCTATCTTTAACCGTTAAGCTATATCGTCTCTCCTTATAACTACCGGTATCTACTTTAATAGTTATAACTTATAACTAGCGGTATTTACTTTACTAATTACTCCTTTATATTTAGTAGTATTTACTTTATTAAATATTAATACTTTTAGTACTTAGGATTACTAACGGAATAGGGTTTCCGTTATATATTCCCCTCTTTAAGGTCTTTTTAAACCTAGAATAATAAACGTTCTTTTTTTATATGTTCCTCTTAACTTTTAAGAAACTATTTATATTATTTAAAGAAATCCTACTTTAAAGAGAGTAACCTTAGGAATTCTTTAAAGAAAATCCTAATCTTTTATCTTTATAGATCCTTTTTAAAGAAAATTCTTATTTAGATTTCCTTTTACTTTTACTATTTAAGATAGTAAAGAAATCCTAGCTTTAAGAAGCTAACACTTCCTCTTAAGGGTTTTATTAATTAAAATCCTTAACTTTTCTTAAAGCATTTCTTAAGTACTTTATAGGTTCTTAAGTATTATCTAAACTAAGATAGTCCTTTTACTTTACTAAATAAAAGTGTTCTTAATTTTTAGTTTTCTTAGTAAGTATAGTCCTTACTATATATTCGCTTTCTTTAACTTTTTCTAAGTTTAGCTTTCTTACTACCTTAGCTTCTCGGAGAGTCGGCTTTAGTAAAGATATATAAAAGATTAGGTATATAAGTAGACTAGTTAAAAGTTCTAACTTATAATTAACCTTTCCTATTTTTTCTATAACTTTAAAAGGTCCTATCTTCTTATAATCTAAAGACTTATTAAGTCTATTAGTCTTAAGATTCCTTATTAAAAGATATACTTTATCGCCTTTAAATAAAAAAGGTTTTAAAGACTATATTTTCTTATAATAATATAATATCTTCTTAGCAATATATTTTAATTCTGATTTTATAAATCCGTATAAGCTAATTAACTACTCGGAGTTTAATATAGCTTTTTTAGCTATAACCTTTTTAAGTAAGAAGACTTATAAGCTTTAAAAGTAAAGCTATAATTCGCGAATGCCGGAGTATTCTTAATAGGCTTAAAATAAGAGGTATTATACGCTAACTATACTATAAGCAATTTAAAAAGGCAATTATCCTACTAATAATTTATATAGCCTTTAAGGTATTGCTTAAGCGTTTAATTTAATCGTTTTATTATTCTGTTTATAATAAGGTAAAAAGCAGTAGATAATTTATGCTTTATACTTAAGGCTTATATTAAACCTTGCTAGAAATTAAAAATAAATTTTTAATCTTTATCCGAAATAATCGAACTTAAAAGTCTTTAATTAGCTATAATATATCTTATAAAAGTATAAGATAACTTTTCTACGTTTATAGCTTTATACGTTAAAATAAAATAGCCGCACTTTATAAAACGATTAACTATAATTAAAATAAAATCGTATTTTATACTAGTCGTAGGATCTATAGACTTTAGTAGTTTCGTAATAAAGTCTAAGGCTATAAAGTCTTAAGGTCTTAAAGGAACTTTTAAAGGAATTAAGTTACTATAAGGCTTATATCGTATAGCCTTGCTTTTATTATATACTTTGCATAACTTAATAACTCCTTAGACTTTCTTACGGAGGTTATAGGTATTATAATAGTTTTTAATCCTATTATACGTTTTCGTAATACCTTAATGTCTATATAAATAGTGCGAATAAAAATCCGTTATAACTATTTTCTTAGTCTTTAAGGTAAGGAATAGCTTATTCTTATAAAACGCTATTTTTCCCTCTTACTTAAGATTCTTATATCTTTTCTTATTTAGGTTATTATAAGAATTCTTACGTAATTATAAAGTAGTAAGATCTTCTTATACGTTAAATAGTATATATAACGTCTTTAACTTTAAATTACTAATATTATTTAGAAATAATAAGGTCTCTTTATAAGGCTCTTTTTTATCGTTAAGGTCCGGTTATTAGCTAATTATATTAGCTTAGTTATTCTTAAAACCTTTCTTATAAATAATCTTATAATTAAACTCTAAAAGCAATTTAGCTTATCTTATTTGCCTAGTATTTAACTACTACGTCGTGGCAAAATAACTAATATTCTTATAATCCGTATAAACCTTACGTTTATACTTATTCCTTAAAATATAATGCCGAAATTCTTTAAAAGCGTGTATAATAGCTAAGAATTCTTTATTATAAATTAAGTAATAAATCTTTATACTTACTAGCTTTTTTAAATAAAACGCTATAAGTTTAAAAGTATTGTTTTTATCGCGCTAGCTTAACTACGCGCTTAATGCAAAATTAAAATCATCCGTTTCTAACTTTAACGGCTTCTTTATATTATAAGTATTTAATATAGGTTCTTTAATAAGTAATCCTTTAATCTTTTTAAAAGCTTTATTTGCATTTAAGTTTTACTTAAAAGGGTCCGTTTTAGCTTTCTTTAATACCGACAATATCGGTATAATTATCTTAGAAAAGTCCGATATAAACTTCTTATAATAATTTATATATCCTATAAAGCTTTAGATTTCCTTAATATTCGTAAGAATTAGCTAATCTTTAATTACAGAAATCTTTTAAGGGTCTATCCTTATATAAAAAGGAGAAATTATATGCCTTAAGAATTCTACTTCTTATATATAAAAGCTGCATTTCTCCGGTAAGATATATAAGCTAGCTTTTCTTAACGCTTTTAGCACTATATCGACTTCTTTATAATATTGCTTAAGCGTATTAAAATATATAATAATATTATCTAAATAAGCCGTGTAAAATCAGTCTAAATAAGGATTTAATATACTATTAATCCTCTTTTAAAAGATTACCGGTGTATTAGTTAATCTTAAAGGCATAACTAAAAATTTATAAAGTCCGTATTACGTTCCGAAGGCTATTTTAAATTCGTCTCCTTCTTTAATACGTATTTAGCTATAAGCAGATTTAAGGTTAACCTTAGTATACTACTGCTTATTAGCTAATCTATCTCTTATTTCGCTTATAAGAGGTAATAAAGTCCGGTCCTTTATCGTATTGTTATTTATTTCTTTAAAATCAATATAAAGTCGAGTTTTCTCTTTATATTTACTATTCTTTAGCGCAAATAGTATAGGAGCTTTATATTTTAATTTTAAGCTCTTTAATATAACTCTTTCGTAGGTCTTTATCGATATATTCTTTTAATAACTTTAAATACTTTTTATCTAAGTTATATATCTTACGGAATCTAGGCTTAAAGCCTTCTTTTAACTTAATTTCGTAATCCTAACTACCTTATAGTAGTAGCCTATCTTAAGCTAGCGGCGTAAATATATCGAAATATCTCTTTAGAATATTTCTAGGTATTTTTAAATAACGATCCTCGGGGTGTTTTAAGTTAATAGTACCTTTTAAACGTCTTATATACTATATTCGCTCTTTAAGGTATTTTAAGCTAATAGTACCTTCTAAACACTACGAGCTATTCTTATATATCCTATTCTTAATCTTTTTCTTATTCCGTTTCTTCTTAATCTTATCTTTTTACTTAGGATATTGCTACTTAATATTCTTTAAGGTATTTAATAGATTTTCTTTTAATAAATTATTATTAGCTTTATAATTATCTCCTAAGCTTTTAGTTTCTTACTAAGGTTTAGCTTTTATTTCGCTTATATTATACTAATCGTAGTTGCTTTATTTTTAGTTATACTAGTCGTCTTATCGTTTTTTGTTACGATATTTATTGCGATATTTATATCTAATAAGAAGCTTTATTATCCTTATTATTGCTATTCTTTATATAGTTATCGTTAGGTATTGCCGTATTTAAATTATTTAAGAGTTTCGTTCCGGGGTCGTCCTTTATTAAACTATAAAGAGGAATATTTAAAGTATTGTCTTTAAACTTAAAAAGGCCTCTATTTTAATCTATTATAGGATTATATTTTTATAAAAAAGGTAGTCTTAATATAATATCGTAGCTAATAGCTAAGACATCGAAAGAATCTTTAAAGTTATAAATCCCGATCGTATACTTAAAAGGATTAGTCTTTAGTATAATCTTGCCGTTATTATACTTAAAGGGTAATCCTTTTACTAAAAGAAGTATATAAGGCTTATCTTTTTTTCTATAACGTAATTCTAAATGATTTACGATTAAAAAGGGAATATAGCTACTTATCGCACCGCAATCTACTAATACGTTAAGGCGATGTCCTCTTAATTTTAATAAAAAGGTTATTTTTATTCTTCGAGAATTATTATTTAATATAAGTAAGTTCTTTTTACTAAAAGATAGCCTTATTATTCTTAAGCTTGTTAGTTTTTTACCTCGTTTACCGACTTCTTAGTAGATCTTAATTCTTTTTATAAAATAGGTTTATCTAAGTTATTAAGCCTTTTAATAGCTTTAAAAACTAAATCCTTAATAATAGTATAATTCTTTATTATAGTATTATTAATAAAAGCTACTTTAGTATAGATTATCTTATTATATTATCTAAGGTTATTATGCTTATTCTACTGCGGTTTTAGCTAGTTTTAAAGTATATCTTTTAAGAATCTCTTTGCTTTTAATAGTATATCTAAATTATAATTCTTATTGCGAAGATTATAATTTATCTCGAAATACTTACTATATCGTCTAAACGTATTTTTAATAGCTAGATTAAGGAATTCCGTATCTTCTTTACGCTTATCGGCTAGCTCGTTGTTCTTTTTCTTAAGATCGTCTTTATCTTTAATTAGATTAGTAATATACGTAAAAAGAGATATATAATCTTCCTCTAGCTTAATTATCTTATTTATTAAAGCTAGGTTACCGTCTTTAAGGTTTTCGATAGTCGTTTCGTTATACTGCTTAAAGAGTAAAAGTTATTTAATTTTAACCCGGTTATCGGTGTTTTCTTATATAAGTTCCTCTTTATTAACTTCGATATCCTCTTTAAGGTTTTCGATAAAAACCTTAGTATTAGTAGTAAGTTCTTTAGTCGTTATAGCGGGTTTATTAAAAGTCTTCCTTAGTTTAAGAAACTATTTACTTCCTTACTTATCCGAGAGGTATATAAAGTAAGTATCTTTATAGTATTTAGTTTAAGATAGCTACTTATAAGCCTTATCCTTAATAGTAAAAACTATATCGAGATATTTTATAAAAGAAGCATAAGGCCTATTACTATCTTCTTTTTTAAAAGAGGGCTCTTTGTTTATTTCTTATAAGTTAAGGGTTTTTAAATTATAGCTTTCTTTTATATTTAAGGGTATAATATTTATATTTAAATAAGGAGCGTTTTCGTTATCTTTGTAAATAGTCTATAAAAAAGTCTCTTACTAATAATTATCCTTAGTTTTAAAAGCATTCCTTTACTAATCGTTTAAGCTTTCGGCTTTTAACTTTATCTTAGGTTCTTCTTTATAAAAGCCCTTTATAAGCGAACTAGTCTTAAATAGACTAAAGGTTAGCATAATAAGCTTAGCGTTAATTTCTTTAGTATCCTTAATTAAAAGTAGTAGTAAAGTATATCGCGGATTATAGGCTAAAAGGGTATTATTCTTACGAATAAGTATATTTCTTCCTTTAAAGGAATTCCTCTTCTTAATACAATCTCTTATAATATAGCCTTTCTTTGCATAGTTAAAGCATCGAATAGCCTTCTTAGCAAGCTTTAGCGGGCTCGCTTTAAGAGTATCTAGGTTTATTATATTACTTAGGTCGCGCTATTGCTTTTTATTAATTTTCTTTATAACCTTACCGGGAGTCGAACGGTGCTTCTTTTACTACTAGCGTTTATACTGCTTATTATCTATCTAGACCGCTAGACTAATATAGTTTAATAGCGTCTTTAGCCTATCTAAGCGGTAGATTTTATCTTTAACTTCTTCTTTAAGACTTTTATAAAAAGTCGCTATAAGGGCATTGTCTTCTTATTTTAGCTTAGAATTTATCTATTAAAATCGAGCTACGTAAGCCGATAAAGATATAACCTACCTAAGGCTTCTTAATTTATGCTTTGCTAATCGTTGCTTATTTATAATTCCGACCGTTTTTCGTAGAGCTTCTTTAAAGTTATCGAAATTCTTAAAAATGTTCTTTGTCTCGGAATTCCTATCTTTAGGACTTTTATCTATATAGTCCTTAAGAATCGGTTCGAACTATATTGCTACTAGGCCTTATAAGCAACTAAATATAAACATAACCTTTACTACTTCTTAGTTTATTATAGTAAGATAAAACTAAAAATAAGCTTTAAAAGAGGTAATAAACTCTTATAGCTTAGCTAATTTTTTAGTATAAGGTTTAGGAGCCTTAATCTTTAAAATAAAACTACTATTTATAGAGCTTATTAAAGGATAAGAAAGCTCTAAATACCTTAAACTAGCCTATAGCTAACGAGTCGGCTTTAATATCGTAAAAGCAGATATTCTTCTTTTATTTATTATAATTAAATAGACGTAATTATTATAAATACCTTTCTCTTACTTAATAGCTTAAAGAACTTACTAAGTATATAAATACTAAGTATTCTTTATCGGAGCTAGAAAGTTCGTAAAGATTTTTATAAGCTAGTTTTATATCGTAAAACCTTTAGTATTTCTCGTATACTAAGTAGTAAGGCTTAATTTATTTAATTTAAATTTACTGGCCGGAAAGGGAGAAAAAGACTTAGTGCTAACTACTAAACTAAATAAAGTAAGGGTATCTTATTATGCGGATTTCTCGTGTTAAACCTAGCTAGAAAAGAAAAAAGAAAAAAAGGAAAGAAGTTAAAGGAAGGAAAAAGAAAGACCTCCTTTTATACCCTTTTAAGGCTAATAAAAGACTTTCCTTTTATATGCTTTTATATGCTTTTATATGCTTTTATATGCTAATCTATAACTTATACCTTATATAACTTATAAAGTTACTAAACTACTTTTTAAGCTAATAAAAATAGCTTACGCTATCTTTATTACTAGTTATACCTTATATAACTTATAAAGTTACTAAACTACTTTTTAAGCTAATAAAAATAGCTTACGCTATCTTTATTACTAGTTATAAGTAATATACGCTTTATTACTTATAACTAGCTTATAAGACTAAATATCCTTATTTTAAAACCTTTTACGAGATTTTATCTTTTTTTAAAGGGAGGCCTCTTACTATAGCTTTATATAAAGTATTAGTCGATTATATAAGGCATCGGTCGATCTATTTAATACTAATCCCGTTACTAGCTAAAGCTAGCTTAAGCTAAATATAAGCGTATTTAACCTATATCGCTTATAGCTAATACTAGCCGTCTTTAACTATTAAGCTATATTATCTCTCCTTATAACTAGTAGTATTTACTTTAATAGTTATAACTCGTAACTAGCGGTATTTACTTTACTAATCACTTCTTTATATCTAGCGGTATCTACTTTACTAAATATTAGTACTTTTAGTCCTTAGGATTACTAACGGAATAAGGTTTCTATTATAACTAGCTTATAAAACTTAAAGTAGCCGGTTTAGTATAAGCAGTCTGTAAGTTATATACTATAGTACTATCTATAAAAACGCTATAAGTAGTTATATTTACTAATTACGCAAGCACTTATAAAATTCTATACTAAAATTCCGTATTCTTAATTAATATAAAATCTAATAATAAGCTAGTCTTTATATGTTAATACTTAAGCTAATTCCCGCTTAAGGTATAATATATCCTAAGTATTAAAAACGTTATACCGGACGCCTTTTTATATTTACCGTACTAAGATAATAAGCTAGTATCCTTAAACTAAGAAGGGAAATTAAAACGTATTTAAGAAGATAAGATAACGGACTGCGTATTTCTTTATACGAAAGTATTAATCGAATTACCGCTCCGCTAAAAAATAATTAACGGATATATAGAGGATATATAGTAAGTAAAGATTATAGTATAGCTTAGCGATAAAGACGGTATCCTTAAACTCTTATTTCTTTAATTATAAGGGTTACTATACTTTATAAAAAATAATAAACGCTAAAGACTATATATCCTTAAGACTTATATTAAGGAGATTATAAAAGACGCTTACGCTAAATATTTTAATACCGGCTATACTTATATATAGTAAGATCTATTTAAAAGCTTCTTAATTTTATAGCTTAGTAAATATATAAATAAGGTTATAGATAGCTATAATGCTTATTATTATAACTAAACTAATTAAGGTAAGACGCTAAAGTAGCTTATTTTACCTTAAAGTATATTAGTTTTATACTATATAATAGCAATAGACTTTATTATTAAGCTTTTAGTAGTTTAAGCCGAATAATCTTTATAGAAAGATCTTATAAAAAACCTTTTTAATACTTTACTAATTATAATTAATAAATTCTTAAAAGTATATCTCCTTATCTTAAGCAATAACTAGTTTATATCGGAAGATTAAGTATAAGCATTATATACTAAGCTACTCCGCGCTAACTAAAGGATTTAAAAGGGGATAGTTTCTAACTAAGATATAAAGTTTACCTTAGTATTTTAGCAGACCTTATAATAAGCCTTTAAATCGAAGCTTCTTATATTTACCGCTTAGTACCTTTAAACTAATAGCTTATTAAAAAGGCGAAGCTAAACTATAAAATTCACGCTATAATTCTTTATTATTAATTTCCTAGACCTATACTAAACTAATATACTAGTCGCCTTTTAGTTTAGCCTTAATAATTCTTTCTTCTTAGTAATTTATATAGCTCTTAGTAAGCTTATTATAAGGATAAAAATAAACGACGGCCTTTAGTTCCTTAATAACTACTTATACTTAGAAAACTAAGAGGTCTTATAAGAAAAAGCTAAGTTAGCTATTACTTATGCTTAAGCCGCTATAAAGGATAGATATAATAAGAAATACCGCTTACTAAAATTTAAGCTTAGCGATTAAGTCTAGCTATAGCTTAATAAGGGTTATTATATCGCAGATAGCAAACCGGCAAAGCTTTAAGAAAGACATATTAAGCCGTTAAAAGTTACTGCTAAAGTAAGATAGCTTATATACTAGTTAAATATAAAAGGGACCCTTAATATTTATTTAGTCGTTTTAATAGTATAACTATACTTAGCGGACGAGCTAGCTATACGCTTAAGCTTAATTTAAGATAAAAGGATACTTTACTTAAACGAGTAAAAGGTAAAATAAATCTTATAAAGCCGTATAATAAAAAAGGGCGGCGGAAAGCTAAAGAAAAAGTTCCTTATAACTTAAAAAGGCTAGCTAAGTAGCTTTAACTTATAAGTAAATAAAAAAGCGGTCTTCTTACTAAAGATCGTAAAAGCCTTTTAAAAAGCATAAAAGGAGATAGGTACTTAAGTAGTTTAAATAAGAGCATAACGCGCGGCCTTTATAACTTAATATAAAACTCTTTAACTAAAAGAATTAAGCGGTTAAGCTTAAGTATAAGACTTAAAGGCTACTATAAGTTATAAAAAACTATAACTTATTATACTTAAAGTAATTAGTTATTTTAATAATAATATACCGCTATTTACTTTAAGTAATAAGGCCCTTTTAGCTTTATAGTATACCTATTTAAATTCTCTCCGCCGCTTACTTATTTTTCTTTCTTTTCTTCTTTTTATAACTATATTTCCCTTTACTACTAGCTATAGCTTACCGTACCTCGCTTACTCTTATATATATAACTTTCTTTACTTTAAGCTTATAATCTTTATACTTTTATTTTAAATCTTTTTATTATTTAATATTTCTTATAGTAAGAACTAGCTATTTTATAACTACTTCTTTAACTTACTTTCTTATAAGCCCTTATACCTTTAATATAAAGGATATAAGTAAGCGCTTAAGCTTTATAAAAACAAGGCGGCTATCTTTATAGCTTTAAGTTTTTTAACAAAAGTTAAAACCTTTAAGTTTAAGCTTTTATATAAACCTACGCTGCTTTTTATAACCGCGCTTAAGCTAACGGATTTAACTTAAATTATAGAACTATAAAGGATAGCTTATATTACCCTCTTTAAATACTTAACTTAAATAACTTACCTTTAAGCTTTATACTATATCGTAGTTTAAATAGCCGGTTTTGCAGTAACTTAGCTATACCTCCCGCTTAGCTTTTACTATCTAGAAGCCCCCGCTACCTATATATTTTTTAAGGTATAGCTAGAAATCTTTATTAGCGAAATAACTAGCTAATACTTAACGCCTTTAAGTTAGCTAACCTCGCTATAGTCTTAAGATTAATAGTAGCTACTATAGCTAGCGGAAACCCGCTTTAACTAAATAACTAAAACGATATCCGCGCTGTCCTTAACTTTATATTTAAGGCCTAGCTTAACTAGTTTATAGCTAGGTTTATAGCGGTATTTTAAGCTATTATAGCTAAAACCTTATCTTACTTCGCACGTGGTTTAGCCCGCGCTATAAAATCCCCCTCTTAGCTTATAGCCGCTATAAGTCTTAAAGACCTATTTAGTCTTACTTAATAAACGCTTTTTCAACCTGCCGCTATACTTAGCCTAGCTATATAAAAGTATATAAGCGCCTTACTATAATCTATCTACTATCCTTCCTTAACTAAAAGAGATAGCGATAACTAGCCTCTTAATATATTCCGCTGCTTAATTTATATAAAAGCCGCTAATAATAACTAATACGATCCTTAATAAGCCCGGCTTTATATACTTATACTCCGATAATAAGATTATAATAATTAAAGGTTTCCGCTTAGCTATAAACTACGCTAAGTTCTACTTATAAGCCCGCGAAAAGTCTAAACGCGACTTAACTTTAACCTAAGCAATAAAATTCCTAGGCTTTAATATCTGCTTTATTAGCTATATTAACTACGCGCTTTATATTCTTACTTTTAAGGCCCCCTTTATAAAGAGGTTTTTTAAGACTATTAAGTACGTTTAAAACCTTAAGAGCGAGGAGTTAAGCACTAAGGCTATTAAGGACCTCGTTACTTACTTTTAAGCGGGAATATAAATATTTAATATCTTAGTACTAACTATACTTATTAATATTAATAAGACGGCCTACCCTTACCTTTATACTTTCTTAATAGCTAAACGCGCGATAGTTAGCGGAGAGGTATAAGTAGTAGCGTTATATAAAAAGAATAATAAGTTAAAAAGCCTAGTAATAAAAAGCGGGGGATAACTATAATAGCTATAATATATAAAATATAATATCTTACTTATAAGCGGCTTATAAAGCTAGTAAGTAATATAAGAAACATAGCAGAGGATTAAAAAACGGTATAGAGGGTAAGTAAGATAATAATATAAAATAAGGCTTAAATAAAGCTAGTCTTTTATAATATATCTTACTAAGGAATTTAAATATTCCTTAGCGCGGAGACTCCTTACTACTTAATAAGTGCCTAAATATACGCTTTAGAGAAAAGTTAGAAAACCTTACTATAAGTTTTAGCTAAACGCGCTAATTGCTTTAATAAAGATAAAAACGTATAATTAAATAAGAGGTAAGGATTTATAATAAAAGCCGCTTATTAACTATCTTAAGCTACCTAGCTACTATTAGTTAAATAAGCTAAAAAAACTATTAAAAGGATAAAGACGACGTACTATTAATATAGTATAAAGATACTACTATAAAGCTATAACTTAGCGCCCCCTTTACTTTATTTTTACTTTAAACTAATAAAGACGTTAGCTTTTCTTTTTAACTTAAAGGAGTTATTATAAAATCTAAACGGCTATACTTAGACTCTTTACTTTACTCTTAAGGAGCTTTATAGAACCCCGCAATAAAAACGCTTAAAGTATATATTATAAAGGCTTACTTAAGGAGAAGTAATAAATATTACCGGTTAGACCTTATTAAGGTTTTTAAAATATAACTATAAAGGCTAAAAAGCTTACTTAGCTATAGTTTATAACGTTTTTAATTATAAAGGATACTATAAAAACTATTAAGCGGATTCCGTTAGTATCTTATAAGAATATTTAAAGATTTCCGCGGGATATCTTAACTATAGTTTAACCTATTTTTCACTATAAAAGCACCTTAAAAGATATAGGAAAAACTTTAGTACGATTTTTAAGGGATATTTAAGGATATTTAAAGGATTTCCTTAACTATAGTTTATAGTATTTTTAACCGGGCTTATACTTAGTTTATTAAGTAATTTTATAAGGATATCTACGGTTTATTTATATATTAATAGTAAATAAAAGAATAATATAGTTAAAGATCCTTTAAATTAGCTTAAAGAACTAAGTATAAAGTAGCTAGCTATACTTTAAAAAATAGATAAGCTTTTTACTATTTTTAAACCCTTATATACGTTTATATATAGTAATTAGTTTATTATACCGGCCTAACTAGCGGTAATTAGTTTATAGTACCGGCCTTAACTAGTAATAATTAGTTTATAGTACTAGCTTTAACTAGCGGTAATTAGTCCGCGCTTTATCCCCTTATTCTTATACTTTAAGGCATAGTATAAACGTTATAAAGATTCTTATAAATAGATATTTAGCTTTTAATAAATTATTATAATTAAGTAGTTTAGTTAATAAAGCGCGGCCTTAGCTTTATATTATAAGCGTATTATCTAAGACTTAAAGTTAAACCTTATTACTATATCTTTAATAATAAAGTGCTCTTTATTAAGTGCTTATATCGCTATATTTAAGCGGATTTTAAACTGTTTTTAAAAGGCGGAGATTTATTAGCTTAGTTTAATACTAAGCTTGCTAAGCTCTTTTTATTATAGTTTTAAAAGGTCTTTAAAATACTATTTGGCCGCACTTCCTTAAAAGAAAAAGGGCAACTAAATAGCTAATTTATCTATAAAGGCCTTGCTTTTATTAGCGTTATAGCGGATAAAGTTAATAAAATAGTTTACTTTTTAAAATATATTAGCCTTATTATCTTTTTAAATTTTATTAAAGAATGCTTTTAATAGTCTTAATAAGTTTAATCTTTTTATATCTTTAGCTTATAATTAAGGTTTTTCTTAAAGCTTAGTAAGCGCGTTTTCTTTTCTTAGTGCTTAAAAAAGATAAAATAATTATTTATTTAATATTATTACTATTCTTACTAAAAAGCTTAAAGCTATACTTAGTTTTAATATTTATACGCTAAGTATAAATAAGTTTAGTTTATTAAAAGTATTACTTACCGCGTCTTTTTTACTTATTATTAAAGTCTTAGTCTTAATACTTTTACTAAGCGCTTAACGTTTTGTTTTATACGCGTTTCGGAATTTAATATACTATAAGGCCTTAAGCATAAAAGGCTTATTTTTATAAATTAAAAGTCCCGAAAATGCTTTAATTAGCGCGGCTATAGCGGATAAAGCTAAATAATAATATTAAACTAAGAAACTATTAAGTATTCTTTAAAGCGGATTTTTAGTTAAGGCTTATAAACTAAACTTTATTAATAGTATATAGTAAGAATATCCGCTAAGCATATTATTTTAAATAAAAGGTAGCTTTATTATAAACTTAATTTAAAGGGTATTTAGTAAGCGGGGAGCTAAAAGGTTTTAAGGTTAACTTATTCTTACTTTTTTTATTTAAGGATAATTAATCGATTTAAGTAATACTAAATTTAGTTTACTTAGTTATATAAGCTTTATCGTTTTATAGTTTATTTTTTTTAATATTTTAAAAGCAAATTGCCTCTTAAAGAGTAGTAGTCTTAGCTTAGCTAAGCAAGACTCGTTTTATCTCCCGTTTAGCTTTATAGGCTATTATAGTATAATACCTTAAAAAGGGTAAAGGAGATTATTAAACCGGTATACTTAATAGGCCGCGGCCTTTTCCGCTTTTATAGCCTACTTATTTTAAAGTTTTATTATAAGAGCGTTAAAGAAAAGGTATTTATTATTAAAGTTAAACTTAAAGACTAATAAGATCTTTTTACTAAAAAGTTATCGTTTAGTATTTAACTTCTTATAAAATAAGTACTTAATTATATAATATAGTTACTATTAACTTAGTAAGTATTAAAGGGATTTTTATTTAAATAAGTAAGAATTACTACTATTAATTATACTTTATAGTATAAAGATAAGGGGATAAGGCGCGGACTTATTACCGCTAGTTAAGGTTAGTATTATAAACTAATTATTATTAGTTAAAGCTAGTATTATAAACTAATTACTATTAATTAAGCTAGTATAATAAACTAATTACTATATATAAACGTATATAAGGGTTTAGAAATAGTAAAAAGCTTATCCTTTTTTTAAAGTATAACTAGCTACTTTATACTTAGTTCTTTAAGCTACTTTTAAGGATCTTTAACTATATTATTTTTTTATTTATTATTAGTATATAAATAAACCGTAAATATCCTTATAAAATTACTTAATAAACTAAGTATAAGCTTAGTTAAAAATACTATAAATTATAGTTAAGGAAATCACTTAAATACCTTTAAATATCCCTTAAAAATTATAATAAAGTCTATCTTATATCTTTTAAGGTGCTTTTATAGTTAAAGAAAGGTTAAACCTTAATTAAAATATTTTATAGAAATCCTTAAATATCCTTGAAAGATACTAGTAGAATCCGCTTAGTAGGTTTTATAGTATTTTTTATAGTTAGAAATATAATAAACTATAGTTAAATAAGCTTTTAAGCCTTTATAGTTATACTTTAAAAACCTTAGCGGGATTTAATTAGTAATATTTATTATATCTTTTTAAGCGAGCCTTCGTAGTACGTGCTTTAAGCGTTCTTATTATATAGTTCCGTAAAGTTTTTAAAAAGTAAAGTAAGGAGATTAAGTATAGCCGTTTAAATTCTATAATAATAAGGTAACTTTTTCATAGCTTATAGTACTTAAAAAGGTTTAATATACTTAAAAAATAGCTTTTTTTTTCTTATCCTTAATATATAAGTTCTTTATAAAAAGTATAATAAGGTTACTAACTTTAAGTAAAAATAGTTAGTGCTTAAAATTATAGTACTTTACTTATGCTTTAATAGTTTTTTACTAGTATTCTTTAAGTTATAATTATAAAGCTTTTAGCTTATTAATTCCTATTTTTACTTTAAGTACCTCTCTTTTTATAATATTATTTTTAATATTAATATAAAAGTTTAGTTAATAGTTAAAAAAGACTTCGTTAAAAGATAGCTTAGTAGTAGTATTAGTTACGTTTTTATACGTAAATTATACTACTTAATAAAGTAACGCTTAGTTTATTTATTTTAAATTTATAAAGTATTTTTAGTAGTAATATACTACTTAGTTTATATCTTTTATTTACTTATTAGTTTAAAGGAAAAACGCTATTAAGAACTTACGTCTTACTTATAAAATAAAGTTTAAGTTTAACTAAAACTTATTAGTAAATAGTAATTTTTTATCTATAACTACGCTTTTTAAAGGCTTATATACTAACTTAACGTTATAATAAAATAGCCTTATTAGCTTAAGCTTGTTTATTATCTTAAAATATAAAATAAAAAGGTAGTACTTAGTATATTAGTTTACGATTATTAGTATTATATTAACTTCTCGCCCTTTATATTATACTTGTAATAAACTTATAATTAAGTTTATTAATATTTCTTTTATAGTTATATTAAGTATAATAATAATTATATAGCGCTATAAAGGTGATACTTTTTTTATATAGCGCCTTAATATATTAAGTACTCTTAGATATATTAATTAATATTCTTTATTATATTCTTTTACTATAAATTCTATAATAGTAATTTACCTATTTACTAGCTTTTAAAGTATTTTATTAATAAGTTATTAAAATTAAGTTTTATTAACTTTTAGTATAAAGTAGTATTAAAAAGTACTATAATTTATCTTTATTTTAGTAGTAATCTATTTAGTTATAATAACTAAGGATACTTTCCTTTTAAGCAGTTTTTAGTTACCTTTTATTAAGTAATTACTATATTTTTACTTTAAGTGCGTTTTAGTAATTTTAGTAAAGTATTTCGAACTTTTATAGTATATTTTTAAAGGCCGTAAGCTATATCTTTAATAATGTTCTTTAAAAGTAGCTGTTTATAACTAGCTTTCCTTTTAGCTTATATAGCTAGTTACTTAAAGCCTACTTTTAAATTAATAATAGTTTACTTTATAAAAGCTTATATATTTTCCTTATATAAAAGAAACTTATTATACTTATTATTATAAAGTAAGTAAAGGCTAGTATATAAGTGCCGTTTTTAGTATTATTATAATAAGCTATAAAGAGCTTGCTTATATATAGCGGGTCTATGTCTATATATTTAGACCTAGCCTTTTTTATATAATTAAGCTTAACTTATAGCTTACGTCCTTATAACCTTATAAGTTAAAGACTTTAATATAATACCTCCGCTTTTTATACTATATAAAGGGGCTTAAAGCTATTAGCTATTATAAAAAGCTATTAGCTATTATAAAAAGCTCCTTAGTTCGCGGTCTTATAAGCATAAGACTTATATTATAGTAAGTAAGGCCGTATAATAGCGGGTTTAATAGCTTTACCCGCCGCTACCGCCTATATATAATCGGCCGGCTACTTATTAAGAGGCCTATTTACTTATTAAGCGGCTTTTATATCCGCCCTTAATAGCTTAACGGTATATTAAGCGGCCTAACTATTATTGCGGTATTCCGCGCCTTAAGTTAAGGGCCGTAATGTATAAATACCTCGTCCCTCCGCCCTTAACCCTCCTTTCCTTCCTCTTCTCTTTAAACTAGTAATATTAGTAATAGTAGTATTAATAGCGGTTATAATAAGAATCATAATACTATAAGTATTGCCTTCCTATATATAAAGCAAACGTCTTTAAGCTAATATTCGTAAAAATAATATATCGTTTAACTTATTAATACTTATATTAAAGCTCTTTAACGACCTTAAGCCTTAAAGGTGCTATATTTATACTGCTACTACTGCCCGTATCACCACCGCCTTTTTAGCTACGCTTAAGCTAATAACGCCCTTATAAGTAACTGTACTATTACTAGCCCCCGCGACCCCGGCCCTTAATAGCCTTCTCGCTACTTTTAAGACCGCTAAGTTAAGCGCTATAAGTCCGCTCTCCTTAATATACTTACTTTATACTAACCTTATAACTTAATATAAGCGGTAAGTATTACTTAATATCGCTTATAATAAGTCTTATATATTTTACTTATTAAGTAGCTATACTTATTATAAGTAAGTAAGTCGCCTTAATAATAGCTACTTAACTTACGCTTATACCGGCCGTGCTTATAAGGCGGCTCCGGCTATCCTTATTACTACTAAGTTAGCTTAAAAGGCTAACCTTAATAATAAGGCGGTTAAAGTATAATTAAAAGCCGCCGCTACCGCTTACCGCTACTTATGCTTACTTAAGCAAATAAGCTATATACTTAAGTAAATCCCCTCCTTTCCTCCTTATTATGCTTATTATAGCAACTAGCGCTAACTATTCTTAGTTAAGAATACCGCCTTTATAGCGCTATTAGCGGTGCTTTTATTTATCCTTACCGCCCTTATCTTAGCCGCCTATACTACCCGTTATAGCGCCGCCGCTAGCTTTATTATGCCTACCGCCGCCGCCGCCTTTTTTAACCCGTTTGCCGCCACCGCTACTTAGATATCCGGGCTAAAGGGCTATCTCCGCGCCTTAAAAGCGGCCGCCGCCGCCTTTAAAGAGAAGGAGAAGAAAGAGGAGGGGGAGGATAATAACGATAAAAAGGAAAAGACTAAAAATAAGGATAAGTAGCGTAGGCCTTAATTACTTAAGCCGGTCGGCTTAAAATATAACTTCTTTTTTCTTTTTACTTTATAAAACGCTATAAGTAATAAAAAAGCTAAGGTTACCTTTATATTAATAAAGGGTCTTTTTAATACTTACTTAATAGCGCTTATAAGCTTTTATATAAAGGCTCCTTTTTTTTATAAGAGTAGTATAAAAATATTAGCTTAGCTTACTTTTTATTTTTACTTAAAAAGAAGCTATTAATTACTAAGCTTATTATTTTTATTTACTAGCTTTTAAAAGGCTTTAAACTTATTTAAAGTATTAGTGCTTATAAGCTTTTCTATAGGCTTTTAAGTTAGGTTTAAGTAGCTACGCTACTTAATAAGAACTTCTTATTACTTACCCTTACTTACTATCTTTTAATAAGCTACTCTTACTTCCTTAATTATAAATTCCTCCTCTTTTTTAATTAAAATTATAAGTGGCTAAGGGTTTATAACTACTTATTAAAGTAAGGGGTCTTTAGCCGCTTAGCATAATAAGTTTATATTAACCTTATTATATATACTTAAAAGTAACCCTTTAAGCTTTATAACCTATAAGCTAATAACTCTCTATATTATAAACTTTATATATAGCTAGTTAAGCTTCTTTTTTAAGTAGCTAGATTAATAATTATAAAGGTCTAACTAAACCTTATCTCTTAATACGAAACTCTTTACTAAAGACTTAAACTTATTAGTATACTGCTCTTAATCTTACGCGGCCGCTACTATTACTAATTAGTTATAGTTTGTAGTCTCCTTAAGTTTTTAAACGAAGCGAGTAGCTTAAGCTTTTAGCGAGACGGTTAGGTGCTTTTCTACTAGTATATTTACTACTTAAGGTATTAAGGAGGAGGGTTCGAAGCCGTATAATATAAAGAAAGGGGTTATATTAATAAACGCTTAAGGCTTGCTATTTAAAATAAGATACGTAGCTAAGAGCTAGCGGTCTTAGTTTACTTAGTTCCGGGCTACTATAGCTTATAAGTAAGCCTATACCTTTTAATTAATATATTCCGGGCCCTTATTAGTTTATAAGTAATATATAAAGTTAAGTAGCTAAGTAACTTAAAGTAGCTAAGTAACTTAAAGTAGCTAAGTAACTTAAAGTAGCTTATAAAGGTGCTACTAAAAGCGCTTTATTTAGTTAAAGCTTTTATCGCTTATAATTAAAGTAAGCTAACTATATATCCGGGCTTAGTATTAAAGGAAATAATTTATATATACCTTTACTTTTATAAAAGATATTAGCTTAAGCACTACTTCTTTATTAAAGCGGTCTTTAATAACTTATATATAGCGATTCCCCTATAATATAAGCGGAAGGTCTATTATAAAATCTATTTAAATATATACTTAAAACCGGTTAAAGATTAATAATTACTTAAAGAGCTCTTTATAAAGCGCTTACTAAATCTTTATATAGCTATAAAAATTATAGTTATAAAGAAAGTAGCGGACGTAGTACTATATAAAAGGCTAATAAAAGTCCTTTATAAGCCCTACCGCTATACCTTACCGGCCGGGGTAGCTAACGATAATAAAGTCGTAAATTAGCTATACTAACTTCCTTTAAAGCTCGTTTTTTAGCTTATCCTTTAGCAAGGCGTTCCTCTTATTAGCTTTTATTATATAAAAGGCGCCTAGTACTTATAACTTACCCTTTTAGCGGAGGTGCTTCTTTTAGTTAATATAGCAATCCGCTACTTATACCTTTAATCGTAGCTTTAGATTTAAGGAACGTACGCCGGACTTTATAGCGCGCTATACGCTCTTATATATATAGTCTTTAAAAGCTAGCTTATCTTAAAGACGCTAAAGGCCCTTATCTTAAAAGATACTCGCCGCTTAAGCGCTTAGGCCTACTTAGTCCTTTAAACTTAGCGCCTTAAGAGGCGCTAGTAGGAAGGGCGGGATACCCGCTTTTATTATAGCGGGTAAGTTTACCTTATTAAACGAGGTAGTTAAAGGCTCCTTAATAAGGGCATTAAATAAAGGGGTTAAAGGCTCTTTAATAAAAGAGACCTTAATATATATACGCAACGCCGCTTATAGAATAAGCTATAGATCCCGCGCCTTAATATCCGTATTTATAGTGCGGTCTTAGTCTTATTAAGAAGGGGCGTTAAAAATAGTAAAGTCTTAACCTAGCTTATACTTAAATTAAAAGTTAAAGTAGGATAAGTACTTAGCTTAATAAGCTTACTACTTAAAGAGGTATTAATAATTTATAAAATACTTAAGGTTTTAGTAGTTTATAAAGACTTTAAAGCTTTTATAACTATAAAGCTCCGCTTACTATTACTTAAAATAGCTAATAAAAATAAGTATCTCTTTATTATAAATAGTATAGTTTCTTTTTACTAAAGTTAGCTTTTTTAAGTAAAAGGCTATAAGCTACTTCCGCCCCTTTACTTTTTATAAAGGTATGCCTTTAAGCGCTTAGCCGCTATAGTCCGCTTTTATTATAATAGTGCGGTTAAAATCTTATTAAAGTAGTACTAAGGCTTACGAAAATAAGTCTTTAAGTATACGGAACGCACCTTTTTATATAGGTCTTTAATAAAAAGCTACCTTTTTCTTTATAATCTCGTTTAATAGTAGAATAATTTTAAAAAACCCGCGGATAAATATATAGTAGTAATTAACAAAGCTTAAGAAGCTTTATATACTAGTTTATATAATTAAGGTATCTTAGTCTTAAATCGCTTATATTTTAATAAGGTTTGTTTAAATACTTACGCTAGTATAAATTATAAACTTAAGGTATTTTATACGCTTTACCTTAAATTTACACTTATTTAAGTTAAGGTATAAGCTATATAAGTAAAAGCAGTTTAAGACTTTCCGCACTTTTTATATATAGTTCTTATATAATACTACGTATTATAATATAAGGATAAAGGGATAAAGCGCGGACTAATTACCGCTAGTTAAGGCTAGTACTATAAACTAATTACTACTAATTAAGGCCGGGACTATAAACTAATTACCGCTAGTTAAGCTAGTATAAGAAGCTAATTACTATATATAAACGTATATAAAGGTTTAAAAATAGTAAAAAGCTTATCTTTTCTTTAAAGTATAGCTAGCTACTTTATACTTAGTTCTTTAAGCTAATTTTAAAGATCTTTAACTATACTATCCTTTTAATTATTATTAGTATATAGATAAACTATAAATATCCTTATAAAATTACTTAAGAAACTAAGTATAAGTCCGGTTAAAAACATTATAAATTATAATCGGAGAAATCCCTTAAATATCCTTAAATATCCTTTTAAAATTATAGTAAAGTCTATCTTATATTTTCTAAGATGCTTTTATAGTTAAAAACGGGTTAAACTATACTTAAAATATCCCGCGGAAATCCTTAAATATCTCTTTAAAATACTAGCGGAATCTGTTTAATAGTTTTTATAATGTTTTTTATAGTTAAAAACGTTATAAACTATAGCTAAATAAGCTCTTAAGCCTTTATAGTTATATCTTAAAAACCTTAGTAAGGTCTAACTAGTATTATTTATTATATCTTTTTAAGCAAGGCTTTATAGTATATATTTTAAGCGTTCTTATTATAAGGTTTTATAAGGCTCCTTAAAAGTAAAGTTAAGAGTTTAAGTATAGCTATTTAGATTTTATAATAACTCTTTTAAGTAAGAAGGAAAAGCTAATATCTTTATTAGTTTAAAGTAAAAATAAAGTAAAAGAGGCGCTAAGTAATAGCTTTATAGTAGCGTCTTTATACTATATTAATAGTACGCTATCCTTATTTTTTTAATAGCTTTTTCGGCTTACTTAGCTAATAGTAGCTAAGTAGCTTAAGATAGTAAGTAAGCGGCTTTATTATAGATTCTTATTACTTATTTAATTATATATCTTTATTTTTATTAAAGTAATTAGCGCGTTTAGCTAAAACTTATAATAAGGTTTTTAATTTTCCTTTAAGGCGTGCGTTTAAGCACTTATTAAGTAGTAAGGAGTCTCTACGCTAAGGAATATTTGATTTCCTTAGCGGGATATATTATAAAAAACTAGCTTTATTTAAGCCTTATTTTATATTATTATCTTACTTACTTTTTCTACTATTTATAATCCTTAGCTTAGTTTTTTATACTACTTACTAACTTTATAAGCTGCTTATAAGCAAGATATTATATCTTACTTATTACTACTATTATAGCTATCCTTTACCTTTTATCGCTAGGCTTTTTAACTTATTATCCTTTTTATATAGCGCTATTACTTATACCTTTTCGCTAACTAACGCGTATTTAGGTATTAAAAAGGTATTAAGGTAAAAGTAAGCTATCTTACTAATATTAATAAGTATAGTTAATACTAAGTTATTAAACGTTTATATTCCCGCTTAAAAGCAAGTAATAAGGTTTTTAATAGCTTTAATACTTAACTCCTCGCTCTTAAGGTTTTAAATATATTAAATAGTCTTAAAAAACGTTTTTATAAAAGAGGCCTTAAAAGTAAGAATATAAAGCGCGTAATTACTATAGCTAATAAAGCGGATATTAATACCTAAGAATTTTATCGCTTAAGTTAAAGTTAGATTGCGTTTAAACTTTTTATAGGCCTATAAGTAAAATTTAGTATAGTTTATAATTAAGCGGAAACTTCTAATTATTATAATCTTATCGCTAAAGTATAAGCTTATAAAGCTAAACTTATTAAGGATCGTATTAATTACTACTAGTAGCTCTTATAAAACTAAGCGGAGGAATATATTATAAGGCTAGTTATTACTATCTCTTTTAGTTAAGAAAAGATAGTAAATAGACTATAGTAAGGCGCTTATATACTTTTATATAGCTAGGCTAAGTGCTACGCTTTATAGCGTAAGGATAAGGGGATAAGGCGCGGACTAATTACCGCTAGTCGGGGCCGGTACTATAAACTAATTACCGCCGGTCGGGGCTAGTACTACGGACTAATTACCGCCGGTCGGGCTAGTATAACAGACTAATTACCGCACATAAACGTATATAAGGGTTAGGAAATAGTAAAAAGCTTATTTATTCTTAAAGGTATAGCTAGCTACTTTATACTTAGTTCTTTAAGCTAATTTTAAGGATCTTTAACTATACTATCTATAGTGCGTAGATAAACCGTAGATATCTTTATAAAATCGCTTAATAAACTAAGTATAAGCCCGGTTAGAAACACTATAGACTATAGTCGGGGAAATCCCCCGGATATCCTTAAATATCCTTTAAAAATCGTGGTAAGGTTTATCCTATATCTTCCGGGGTGCTTTTATAGTTAAAAACGGGTCGAACTATAGTTAAAAGATCCCGCGGAAATCCTTAAATATCCCTTAAAGATACCGGCGGAATCCGCTTAGTAGTTTCCACGGTATTTTTTATAGTTAAAAACGTCGTAAACTATAATTAAACGTCGTGGCCTATAGTTAAGTAGGCTCTTAACCCTCCGTAATAGTATCTTAGAGACCTTAGCGGGGTCCGACCGGTAATATTCGTTATATCTCTTTAGGCGAGCCTTTATAGTGCGTGCTCCGGGCGTTCTTATCGCGGGGTTCCGTAAGGCTTCCTTAAGAGTAAAGTAAGGAGTCCGGGCGTGGCCGTTTAGATTCCGTAATACTAAGCATAGCGGTAAAGGGAAAGAGCGTTTACTAAGCGGGATTAAATAAGTTTTAAAGCTTATAGCGGTTATAAGCTAAAAAGAGGATTTTATAGCGCGAGCTAGACTATATATAAAGTAAGATAAGGTTGTAGTTATAGTAGCTAAAAATGCCGCGATAAACCTAGCTATAAACTAGTTAAGCTAGGCCTTAAATATATAGTTAAGAATAGCGTAGATATCGTTTTAATCGTTTAGCTAAAGCGGGTTTTTACTAGCTATAATAGCTACTATAAATCTTAAGACTATAGTAAGGTTAGCTAACTAAAAGGCGTTAAGTATTAGCTAGTTATTTTATTAATTAAGATTTCTAGCTATACTTAAAAAAATATATAAATAGCATTAGCTTTTAAATAATAAGAGCGAAGTAAAAAGCATAGCTAAGTAACTATAAAACTAGCTATTTAAACTACGCTATAATATAAAGCTAAGAGGTAAGTTATTTAAGTTAAGTATTTAAAGGGGGTAATATAAGCTATTTTTTATAATACTATAATTGAAAATAAATCCGTTAGCTTAAGCGCGGCTATAAAAGGCGGCGTAAGTTTATATAAAGGCTTAAACTTAAAGGTTTTAACTTTTATTAAAGGACTTAAAGCTATAAAGAATAGCCGCCTTGTTTTTATAAAGCTTAAGCGCTTACTTATATTTTTTCTATTAAAGGTATAAAGGCTTATAAAAGCGCGGGCTAAATAAGTAGTTATAAAAAAGCTAGTCTTAGCTATAACAGACGTTATATAATAAAAAGACTTAAAATAAAAGTATAAGAATTATAAGCTTAAAGTAAAGAAGGTTATATATATAGGAGTAAGTAAAGTGCGGTAAGCTAAAGCTAATAATAAAGGGAAATATAGTTATAAAAAGAAAAAAGCAAAGGAAAAAAGGCGGGTAGTAAAGAGAATTTAAATAAGTATACTATAAGGTTAAAAGGGCTTTATAACTTAAGGTAAATAGTAGTATATTATTATTAAAATAACTAATTACTTTAAGTATAGTAAGTTATAGTTTCTTATAACTTTTAATAGCCTTTAAGTCTTAAACTTAGGCCTAACTACTTAATTCTCTTAATTGGGAAGTTTTATATTAAGTTATAAAAGCCGCGCGTTATACTTTTATTTAAACTACTTAAGTAGCTAACTCCTTTATACTTTTTTAAAGCTTTTATAATTTTTAATAAGAAGACCGTTTTTTCGTTTACTTATAAGTTATAGCTATTTAGCTAGCCTTTTTAAGTTATAAAAAACTCTTTTTTTTTAGCTTTCCGCCGCCTTTCTTTATTATATAGCTTTATAAGATTTATTTTACTTCTTATTTATTTAAGTAAAGTATCTTTTTATCTTAAACTAAGCTTAAGTATTTAGCTAGCTTATTTACTAAGCGTAGTTATACTATTAAAACGACTAAATAAATATTAAAGGACCTTTTTATAATTAACTAATATATAAGCTATCTTACTTTAGCGGTAACTTTTAACGGCTTAGTACGTCTTTTTTAAAGCTTTATTAGTTTACTATCCGCAATATAATAACCCTTATTAAGCTATAGCTAAACTTAATCGCCGGGCTTAAATTTTAATAAGTAGTATTTCTTATTATATCTATTCTTTATAGCGGCCTAAGTAAAGTAATAGTTAACTTAGCTTCTTCTTATAAGACTTCTTAGTTTTATAAGTATTAGTAGTTATTAAGAAACTAAAAGCTATTATCTATTCTTATCCTTATAATAAGCTTATTAAGGGCTATATAAATTACTAAGAAAAAGGAATTATTAAGGCTAAACTAAAAGGCAATTAGTATATTAGTTTAGTATAAGTCTAGGAAATCAGCGATAAAGAATCGTAGCGCGATTTTTATAGTTTAGTTTCGCCTTTTTAATAGGCTATTAGTTTAAAAGTACTTAGTAGTAAATATAATAAGCTTCGATCTAAAAGTTTATTATAAAGTCCGTTAAAATACTAAAATAAACTTTACGTTTTAGTTAAAGATTATCCTTTTTAGAATCTTTTAATTAGCGCAGAGTAGCTTAGTAAATAACGCTTATACTTAGTCTTCCGCTATAAACTAATTATTACTTAAAATAAAAAGATATATCTTTAAAATTTATTAGTTATAGTTTGTAAGGTATTAAAAAACCTTTTTATAAGACCTTTTTATAAGAATAATTTAGCTTAAACTACTAAGAGCTTAGTAATAAAGTTTATTGCTATTATATAGTATAAAACTAGTAGGCTTTAAATTAAAATAAGCTACTTTAACGTCTTACTTTAGTTAGTTTAGTTATAGCAATAAGTATTATAGCTATCTATAACCTTATTTATATATTTATATTAAGTTATAGAATTAAGAAGCTCTTAAATAGATATTATTATATATAAGTATAGCTAGTATAAAAATATTAAGCGTAAGCGTCTTTAATAATCTCCTTAGTATAAGTCTTAAAGATATATAATCTTTAGCGTTTATTATTATTTATAAAGTATAGTAACCTTTATAACTAAAGAAATAAGAGTTTAAGGATACTATCTTTATCGCTAAGCTATATAATAATCTTTACTTACTATATATCCTCTGTATATTTCTTAAATTCTTTTAGTAAAGCGGTAATTCGATTAATACTTCTATATAAAAAATACGCGGTTTATTATCTTATCTTCTTAAATACGTTATAATTCCTTTTTTTAGTTTAAGGATACTAGCTTATTATCTTAATATAGTAAATATTAAAAAGCGTTTAGTATAATGTTTTTAACGCTTAAAATATAGTATACTTTAAGCGGGAATTAGCTTAAGTATTAAGATATAAGGACTAGCTTATTATTAAATTTTATATTAATAAAGAATAAGGATTTTTAATATACGATTTTATAAGTACTTATATAGTTAGACTAAGAGTATAAAGCGGGAGGAAGGTACTAAGGCATAAAAGAGAAAAAGGTAGCGAGAAGAGCGAATTTAAATTGCTTAAAGGTCTAAGTTCTAGCTAGGAAGAAAAGAAGAAAAGAGAGTCTTTTATAGGCGTAGAGAGGTGTTAGCCGGATTATTATTATGCCGTTCCGGCGTATTATAGTTATTCTAGTCCGCCGGATTATTATTATCCCTCTCCGGGCTGTAAAGTAGACTTTTACGCTTATTCTTTACTAGTACTAAGTTTATACTCGTCTTTTATTAGCGTATTAGAAGCTATTAAATTCTAGTGGAATATTGCCTATATAATATATCGGCTAGGGTATATTATAAGATTTAGGAAGATATTTATTTACTATAAGAGATAAGCTAGTATAAGGATTTTACTCCTTTATAATTAGTAAAGATAATTCCTTATAGCGTTTTTATAAATTGTATTTTAATATATAACTTATAAATTACTTATACTAAACTAGCTACTTTAAGCTTTAAAAGCTAGTATTAAAGCTCTCCGCTTTAAAGGGCGCGGGTTAAGTAAACAATAAGTTAAACCTTAGTCTAGGCTAGTAGCGTCTTTTTATCCTATTTTATACTTTCTTTTAAGAAAAAAGCTATAACCGCTACTTTATATTCTTAAGATATATTAATTTAAATAAATAGTTATTAAGTAAAGTTAAAGTAGTAAATCGTTTAAGGCTTAATAAGTTTTTTTATTAAATTCGTAAAGGCCTTTTTATCTTTAAAAGTAAGCTAAAAAGCGGCTTTTATAGTATATAAAGCCCGTTCTTTACCCCTTAAAAGGACTTATTCTTCTTATCTTACTTAAAGTAGCTTTATCTTTTATCTTTATAAGATATCGACTTCCTTAGTAAAATATAAGACTATATAGCGTAGCTACTTAATAAGGCCGATTTATTTCTTAAGCTATTAAAAGTTCTTTAAGAACGCAATATTCTTTAAGGCTTATATACGTTTATTTATATTTATTAAGCTAATAGCGTTTACTCTTAATCTAAGGAGCTATATAGATAAGTATACTAAAAAGGACTTTAGTTTAGATAAAGTAATATTATAGTTATAAAAAGCACGGAATACTACCTTTAAGTATTAAAGGTGTTTTTTAGCTATATTAAAGTAAATAATAGTATTATCGATATAAGCCGCCGTATATTCTTAGTATTTATAAAGAACGTTATTAATAAACCTTTAAACGTATACTAAGGAGTTCTTAAAGCCTATAAGTTTTATTAGTAATCTTTTTAGCTTATAATAGCTTATAACTATAAACCTTTTTTTAGTAAACTTAGTAAACTAAAAGCTAATAGAAAAACGATTATATATTTACTATATTAATAAACTTCTTTCCTTAAAAGTATTTAATTATTTTGCTTTAAAGAGGTATTAAGTAAGCGTTTAAGGTAATAATAGCATTAATCCCTTATAAGTCTATAATTACTTATCCTTTTTCTTTTTTATTTACTATCTTTTATACTATAAATACTAACGCCGTAAATAAAGTTAGCCTTTAAACTTATTTTAATTATCCTTTTTTAGTTAGCTAACTAAATATTATATTTCCTACCTTTTTATCCTTATTGCTTAATAGGTATAATCTTAATATAACTTACTAGTATTACTATCTTTTTATTAAGGGAATACGTAGTATATATTTAAATTCGTTTATATATACTACTTCTTTATCCCTTTAAAGGTAAGGAAACGATTAAAGGATATCTTAAACCTTTAATCTATATTTTAAGTCCTTAGCGTAGATCCGGACGCCCTTATTATTAATAAGTTTAAGTAAGTCCTTAGTTCGGCCGATTTTAAGCTTATAATTTACTATAAGATCTTTTTATAAGAGGTCCTTAGCGGGGTCTTTTTTATCCGGATTTTCTATAAGGACTTCTGCTAAAAAAGTAATAATATTAACTTCTTTAAATAGCTAGAACTACTTATTAAGGTCTATAATTATCCTTACCTTTTAGCCTTAATAAAGTATTAGTAGTTCTTTAAAATAGTTTATCGCTATTAAGCTTTAATAATCCTATATTTATATTTAAGCGAGCTTAAGGTTATTAAGAAAGAATATTATATTACGCTTTAATAGCGGCGCTTAGACTTATATAAGTAAGGTATACTTAAGACTCGCTAAAATCGTCGTAATAGTTAAGTAAATTACCTATTTATATATTACTAATCTTAGCTAAACTATTTTAACTTCGGCTTCGATTTTTTTATTAGCCTTAATCCGTAAAACTAATATAAAATTAATAAGGTCCTTTTAATAAAGAACTAAAAATTCTTAGCTAAGTAATATATTAGCCGCTAAGCGTTTTACTATTTAAGCACTAATCCTTACTTTTATAACCGCGAGGCTACTATCTAGCCTTTTTAGTATATACGCGGTAAATTCTACTTATTTAATAGTAGCCGTCCTTCTTACTCGTTAAAAGGAGTTTATAATTACGTTTTAAAAGGTCTTTACTAAGTTAGCTTAAATAAGGCTTTAGTTTACCTTAGTATTTATATAAGCTTTAATATTTATCTTAAGCCTTTCTTTTTTATAGATTAGTAAGCGTATATAAGTAAATCGTAATAGCTTATTAAGGCTTAATAGTTAAATATCGGAAGAAGCTTAAACTATTTAAACGCTTTATAGCTTTTAAATAACTACTTACTATACTAAGCTATATCTTTATATAATAACGTCTTAGCTAAAGTTAAGGGGGTATTTATCTTTAACGTATTAGTAAAGCTTATTATTTAAGGGGAATACTTTGCTATAAAATCTATAAACTTTATCGGCCTTTTAAACTAAGGCTACTATAATATAAATTATAGTTTTCTTTAGGCTTTTATTAGTATTTATTTAAGCTTTTTTTCTATTATACTCTTTATTCTTTAAATAGTTATTAGTCTTTACTATAAATCCTTTCTTAGTTTTAAGGTATACCCGCTTTAGCTTTAGCGTTTATAAGTATATAGTCTTAAATATTCTTTTTCTTTTAAGCTAAAGGACCTTAGCTTATATCCTTAGCTATTTAAATAAGTTTCTCCTTTAACTTAATAAGCGCTATAAAGCTTATAGTATATCCGCTGTTTTTAAGCGGTTTAAGAATATAACCTACGGTCTTAGCAAGCCCTTAATAAATAGCTAAGGCGTCTTAAACTATCCTTTAAGTGCGTATAAAGTATAGCTAGTCGGCCCTTGCTTTTTTATAGGTTAAACTTATTTTTTTCTCTACTAATAAGTGCTTTTAAGATTCTTAAGTATATTTAACTTATAATTAAAGAAGAATTTCCTTATATTTATTAATCTATTTATTAATATCCTTATTTCTTACTAAACCTTATAAGAATTCTTATTAATAGATATCTAGCTTTTAGTAAGTTACTATATTTAAGTAGTTTAGCTATTAAAGCGCGGCCTTAGCTTTATATTATAAGCATAATAATTAAGACTTAAAGTTAGACCTTACTACTATATCTTTAATAGTAAAGTGCTTTTTATTAAGTGCTTGTACCGCTATATTTAAGCAGATTTTAAACCGTTTTTATAAGGCGGAGATCTATTAACTTAGTTTAATACTAAGCTTATTAAGTTTTTTTTATTATAATTTTAAAAGGTCTTTAAAATACTATTCCGCTGCACTTCCTTAAAAAAAAGAGGGCAATTAAATAGCTAATTTATCTATATAGGCCTTGCTTTTATTACCGTTTTAGCAGATAAAGTTAATAAAACGGTTTACTTCTTAAAACATACTAGCCTTATTATCTTTATAAACTTCGTTAAAAAATGCTTTTAATAGTTTTAATAGGTTAAATCTCTTAATATCCTTAGCTTATAGTTAAGGTTTTTCTTAAGGCTTAGTAAGTGCGTTTTCTTTTCTTAGTGCTTAAAAGAGATTAAGGAATTATTCGTTTAATATTATTACTATTTTTATTAAGAGGCTTAAAGCTATACTTAATCTTAGTATTTACGCGCTAAGTATAAATAGGTTTAGCTTACTAAGGGTATTGCTTATTAGATTCTTATCGCTTATTATTAAAGTCTTAGTCTTAATATTTTCGCTAAGTGCTTAACCTTTTATTTTATACGTATTTCGGAATTTAGTATACCGCGGGGCCTTAAGTATAAAAGGCTTATTTTTATTAATTAAGAGTCCCGAAAATGCTTTAATTAGCGCGGCTATAGAGGATAAGGCTAAATAGTAATATTAAACTAAAAAATTACTAAGTATTCTTTAAGGCGGATTTCCGGTTAAGGCCCTTAAACTAAACTTTATTAGTAGTATATAGTAAAAATATTTACTAAGCTTATCGTCTTAAAAAAAGAGTAACTTTATTATAAGCTCGATTAAAAGGAATTTAGTAAGTAAGAAGCTAAAAGGTTTTAAAGTTAGCTTATCTTTACTTTTTTTATTTAAAAAATAATTAATCCGTTTAAGTAATACTAAATTTAATTTACTTAGTTATATAAGTTTTATTATTTTATAGTCTATCCTTTATAAGTATTTTAAAAGTAAATTACCTTTTAAAGGGCAGTAGTTTTAGCTTAGCTAAGCGGGACTCGTTTTATATCTTATTTAGCTTTATAAGCTATTATAGTATAGTACCTTAAAAAAAAGGTAAAGGAGATTATTAAACCGGTATACTTAATAGGCCGTAGCCTTTTTTACTTTTACGGCCTACTTATCTTAAAGTTTTATTATAAGCGCCTTAAAGAAAAAGTGCTTATTATTAAGGTTAAACTTAAAAGCTAATAAAAGCTTCTTATTAAAAAAGATATCGTTTAGTATCTAACTTCTTATAAGATAAGTACTTAATTATATAATATAGCTGCTTTTAGCTTAGCGGATATTAAAGGGATTTCTATTAAAATAAGTAAGAATTACTAATATTTACTACGCTTTATAGTATAAAGATAAAGGAATAAGACGCGGACTAATTACTATTAGTTAAGGCTAGTACTATAAACTAATTACCGCTAGTTAAGGCTAGGATTATAAACTAATTACTACTAATTAAGCTAGTATAATAAACTAATTACTATATATAAACGTATATAAAGGTTTAAAAATAATAAAAAGCTTATCTTTTCTTTAAGGTATAGCTAGCTACTTTATACTAAGTTCTTTAAGCTAATTTTAAAGATCTTTAACTACAGTATCTTTTTATATATTATTAGTATATAGATAAGCTATAAATATCCTTATAGAATTACTTAATAAACTAAGTATAAGCTTAGTTAAAAATACTATAAACTATAATTCGGGAAATCCCTTAAATATCCTTAAATATCCTTTAAAAATCGCGGTAAAGTCTATCTTATATCTTTTAAGGTGCTTTTATAGTTAAAAATAAGTTAAACTATAGTTAAGTTATCCCACGGAAATCCTTAAATATTCTTTAAAGATACCGGTAAAATCCGCTTAGTCGTTTTTATAGTATTTTTTATAGTTAAAAACATTATAAACTATAGTTAAATAAGCTTCTAAGCTTTCGTAGTAATATCTTAAAAACCTTAATAAGGTTAAACTAGTAATATTTATTATATCTCCTTAAGCGAGCTTTTTTAGTACGTGCTTTAGGCGTTCTTATCGCGGGGTTTTATAAAGCTCCTTAAAAGTAAAGTAAGGAGTTTAGGCGTAGCTATTTAGATTCTATAATATATAAGCCGCTGCTATAAAGAAAAATATTATCGATATAAGTAAAGGTAAGCTTATTAAGGAAATTATAAAGAACGTTATTAATATAACGTTTAAAGGTAGCTAAGGCCTTAGTAAGACTAAAAAGGGTTATTAGCTACTTAAATAGGCTATAATAAGTACGGAAAGCTGTTTTTTACTTCTTACCCTTTATAATCCGCACCTTATAAAACGCCTATATAACGTTAAGCTTAGTAAACTACTTTGCTTTTAATAAGTTATAAAGTATATTAAAGATTAAAAGGAGCGGGTAATAGTCTAGCCGCATAATTATATTAAAGGTTTAATAGTTATAGTAAAAGCGGATTCCGCCTCTTAGTTTTTAAATAAAGAGTATTAAGGCGCTTACTTTAAAGCTACTTACTTAAATAAACCCCTTATTTAAAAAGTCCCGAAGCGTCTTTTTAAGTACTAATAACTCGGCCCGTAATATGCTATAGCGGCTTAAAGGGCGCGGGGAACTCCCTTGCCCGCTTATTTATATAGAGAAGGATCTTATAGTTAACTCTTAGCTTATAAAGGTTAAGCTTATTAGCCTTATACTTTATAAAGAGCGGCAATAAGTTATAAAAGCGTTATAAAATTACCCTTTATAAGTTTATAGGCGATTTTAGCGTCTTAGTCTTTAAGGCCTTATTAATATTTATAAGGCTTATAGCGTAAATCGCTATATTAGCGGTAGCCTTATCTTTTTAGTATATAAGCCGTTAAACCGTGCTTATAAAAACTAAGATAAGCACTTTAAAGGTATTAGCTAGTCTTAATAAAACCCTTATTTCCTTAAAAGCGCCGTTAATATAGCGTAGCTACATCTCCGCTAAGCTAAACTATAGCCTTTTTTAATATAGAACTAAGAAGGACTATATATTTATAAGCTAAGGCTTCCTTAAGATTAAAAGGAATTTAAGCTTTAGGATTATATATACTATAATAAGCTTTAAGCAGCTAGCTACTTTTAAAGCTAGCTAAGTAATACCTTTAATCTTTATACCCTTTATTATACTTAAAACGCCTTTTACTTAGCGCGCGGTAATCGTCTTAATAGGCACTTATATTTAACGTATAAACGCTTTATTTATTATAGTATAGTATTAATATCCTTTATTTATAAAAGCGGTAAGAAACTAAGACTAATTAAGTATAACTTATATTAAAGTAAGATCCTCTTTTATATAAGCTACTAGCTCTTACCTTACTTATACTAATAACTATAGCTTTAAAGCCCGTTTTTACTTTAAAGCTATTCTTTTCCCTTCGCCTTATAAAAAGCGGGGTCTTTATTGTTTAAGGTAAGCTAAAGTAGTATATTAATCGCTATAAAGCAGATTCCTATAAAGAGACGCTTTACCGGCTTATATAAGCACTTTATAGCGAAGTAAGAGCCCGCTCCGTAGTATAAGTATCGGCCGTTAGTATACTGTTTTTAAATCTCGTCGCTAAAGACTTATTTAGCTTATTGCTAAGAGGACTAGCCCGCTAATATAAAAAGGGTTAAGGTTGTAAATACTTTCTTTAAGCGTTTTACGCGGTCGGTTCTTATCGCGGTTATAAAGGTATAACTATTAATATTAATAGTAAGCGCGTCTTATAAAAAGAAAGTAACCTTATCCCCGCTATATAAAGTACGCTTTTATAACTTTTAAAAGTAAGGCGTTTATTTATAACCTTAAGCTACTTTTATAAAGCGGCTAACGTACTTACTATATATAAATAGTATAATAATTAAGATAAGTAGCTCGCGGAGCGTTAAAGTAATAAAGTTTTATAGCTATATTAACTTCGCGCTATCTTTTTATATTATAGTACCTGCTGCTTAAAAAAGGGTCTCCTTAAACTTAAGGAGGAACTCCTTAAAGGACTATCCGTCCTTTTATTTAAAGGTGTATAGCTTATCCTACGCTTTTTCTTATTTCTATACATTGCTAAAAGCGTAGATAAAGTACTAGAAAAAGTTCTAAGGGTTTTAAAAGCTATTATAGCCCCCTATTTCTTAAAAGCCCGCGATCCTTTATATTTAAAGCTTTAATAGCGTATATAATAACGCGTATTAAACGGCGCTCCGGCCTCTATTAAGGCCGTATTTTTTATTAGTATAGTATTTTGCTTATAGCTAGCTAAGAAAAAAGTAAAAGCTCTTTAGCTTCCTATCTTATATCGGCTATAAGAGCGGCTTTCGCACTATAGTAACTATAAGCGCCGTTCTTAGCGCGGTAGATGCTATAAGGGTTAAAATAGGCTTTATAGTCGGCCCCCTTAGTATAGCGAGGAAGTTATCCTTTTAGCCGGCTAACGCACCTTTTAACGCCTTTAAGGCGTTTTATAACGACTTTATAATAGTATTATCCCGCTCCGCTTAAAGCGGAGCTCTTGCTATTATACTATTAATCGAGTTTATAATTAATAGCTTATACTATTATAAAGTAAGTAAAGGCTAGTATATAAGTGCCGTTTATAGTATTATAATAATAAGCTATAAAGAGCCTGCTTATATATAGCGGGTCTATGTTTATATATACGGACTTAGCCCTCTTTATATAATAAGGCTTAAGCTATAACTTAAGTCTTTATAACCTTATAAGTACTTTAATACTTATACCGGTTTAAAGTTAAGCTTTTTTTACCTTATAAAGACTTCTTATTATTATTTTATAGATTATTAGTAGTTATATAATTTATTAAAGTTAGCTTTAATTAAAGCTTTAGTAATAACTTTATAAATAAGGGCTTTTCGCCTTTATATTTAAGTATTCTTAATAGTACGTTAGCTAAGTTAACTTCTTTACTTTATATTTAATTATAAAGTTAAGTAGTGCTAGGTATATATACTATTATAATTATCTTTTATAAAAGGAGGTATAGTATAGAAACGTTTAAAGATTAAAATAGTTAAATAAAACTTTTACTTATTATATAGCTCTTTTAATATAATATCGCTAATATTTTAATAACTTTATAATAATAAATAGTTCTTAGTTTAAGACTCCGTAGTTTAACTAAGCTTTAATAAAAATCTTTGAATTAAAATGCAATTAAATAATAGCAACCTTTATTATTAAGTTAAAATAAAATACTTCCTATTATATATTATAGTATATCGGTTTTAATTTAAGTATACTTCTTTAAGTTATAGTATTTAAGCAAGGGTATATTAGTAAATATATCTTTTAAGGACTAAAACGCTATAAATTTAATTATGTTTAAGTTTACTCTTTATAGCTTTTTATTATTACTACTACCTTTTAGTAGTATAGTAAAAAGTATTATTATATAAAAGTAATAGTAGATAAAACAATAATAAAAGTAATAAAACTTTAAGAAGACTTAAATATCTTAATAAGTATTAAGTACTAGCTATTTAGTAATTCCTTTTACCTACTAAAGATTTATTCATACCTTATTAACTAATAAAATAAAACTAAGGAACTTAACTAATTACTAATAAAATATATATTTAAATAGCTTTACGAATAGCTACGCTATATATAACCTTTTTATAAATTATTAAAAGTATTTAGTATATTCTTCTTTTATTTATAAGAAAAGAAAGATATTATAAAGATTTACTATATAAATAGTATTAATAAGGCCTTTTAACCCTTAATTAATATAGCTTTAAAAAGTAGCTAAAGTATTAATTAAGCTAAATAGCATAATAAGATTTTAAAGTATTTAAAGCGTAATTAGAAGGCTATCTTTTACTTATCGCTTTTTTTTATAAAAATACACTAGTATATATTTCGAATATTAATCTTAAAAAGGAATTTAGCTTCTTAATAATAGTTAAAGATTTTTAAAATAAGAGGTAAAAGGTACTAATATTTCTACGTAATATAGTTAAGTCCTTAGTAGTTTTTATAAAAATAAAAACTACTATCCCTCTTTAAGATAAAAAGAATTAATACGCTTACGAAGTTTTATAACTCTTAAATTATACTACGTCTTATAAAGTAATTAATTTAGTCCCTTAATACTTATAATTTATTATAAGATAAAAGGTAAATCGGTTAAGAAGGAGGTTTTATCTTAAAAATTAAGTTAATTATATAATGTATTTCTTTTTAATAAGTAATAAGTTAGAATTATTTACTAAGAATATATCTTTAAATTAGTATAAAGTTAGTAGTATCTTAGTTTATTCTCTCTTTAAGATTCCTTTATTAATATTCTTATTTAACAACGGAAATAGCTTAAAGTTAGTAGCGATTATATAGATATAGGCCTTATTTTAGCAATCCCTTATAATTTTTTTTTGACTTTATAAAGTACTACTACCGATTTAGTGCTTAAAGTACTATTGCTTTTTCTATAAAATAATATAGATTTTCTTATTTATAACTATTATAGTTAACTATAAAATTAGTATATAGTTATTCGGCGTTAACTTATTAATACTAATATAGTACTAAGTAATTATATTTTTATGCTCTTTATATTAATAATTCTTATTAAAACCTCCTAGACTTTATAGTCGTTTTCTTAACTATCGCTTAATCTTAAAAGCTTAGGATATAATAGTAAGACTTATAATAAGCCTTATTAATATACGAAATAAATATCTATTAAGTCTACTATACTATACGTATTTAAGTATACTTTTATATTAGTAGGGTTTTGCTTTAGTAGTATTATAAAAGTTTATAATCGCCCCTTTTAAGGTATTAATATAGCTAGAAGAGAGGCGTTTACTCCGGCCTTAAAGCATTTCTTTATAAAGCGGCTTTAATTTTTAAAGTATTTGCTAAAAGATTAATAGTTAAAGCTAACTTATACTTATTTATATAGTAACCTAGCTTATTATATTTAAAATCAATTATCTCTTAGCTTTTAAATAAGCCTTAGCTTTAGCCTCGCCTTTTTTATAACTTTAGCCGTAGTTATATTAAGGGGTATCTTAATATAAGTCTCTTTTTATTATTATTAAGGTAATAGTAATACCTTAGTACTAAGAACCTCTTAATTAATATTTACTATAGCTTTTTTTATAGTAAGAATTTCTTTAATTAAAAAACTTTAAACTTATTTTACACTATTTTAATTTAGAGCTTACGCTTAAACAACGGTTTTTATTATTTATAGCGTCTTAATAGTATTAAGCTGCTTAAACTAATTCTTCTTAACTATATATATAAATAAGTATCGAATAAAAGTAAAGTTGCTTTTAAAGCTTTAGTTATAATTTAGCGAAAAACCTTAATAACTATATTTACTTTAATAGCCGCTTTAAATATTATTTAATAGAGTTAAGGTAAAGGCTAAACTTAAAGAAAAACTATATATCTTATTATTAAGCGTTTTTTAGCTACGTTGCTAAAAGTATCTCTTAGTTTACTATATCCTTAATTAATATAAGTATCTATTCTTAAAAATAGATTTAGCTTATACTATATTATCCTTAATTAATCGGCGACTATTCCTAAAGGTATTAATACTATCTTGCTTTATAGCTAGTATATATATAATTTACTATAAATAGTATTTTAACGTTATCTTAGCAAAATCGTTAAGATATAGCTTTAAACGTATTCTTTAAGTTATAAAGCTAGTTAAGTTATTTCCGAGAATTAATTAGCTAAGCTAACTAAGTAATATTTTTAAGCTTTATCTTATTACTTAAACTAGCTACTAAATTAAGGGAGTTTAACTAATAACGCTTTTTTAATTAATTAAGGAGTAAACCTTCTTTTTCTTATATTTCCTCTTTAAGCTATATAATATGCTTTTATAATTATTAAGTCTTCTTTAATTCCTTAATTTAGGCTTAAAAGGCTCTTTATTTTTCTTAAAGTAGCGGGGACTAAGTACTTACTAATAAGAATATTCTTAACGGCACTTTTATTATCTTAAGTATAGAGGGTATTTAGTTAGATTTATTATTTAAATAAATCTTTTATACTTATAAGCCTTAATTAAAGTTATATTACCTTCGCCGCGTTAGTTTAGTACCGCTTCGCAATCTCTTAACTAATACTATCTTTATAAAGTAATTAAAAAAAAGAAGCTATAAAATTTATAAGAAGATAGTCTCGCAATACTCTTAAGTAAGTAGTAAAGATAGTAGATAGTACGATAGGTTATAGTATTGCTTAGCTGCTTACTTTATTATAAGACTAAAGCTTAAAGATTAAAGAGGTTTTTAGCTTTAATCGCGGGGGCCTATTAACTACTTATTAAGTTAAGACTAAACGTAGGGCTTCTTACTTAGTATATTCTTTATATTTAGTTAGCTTATACTATTAGTACTATTTTTATATATAAAATATAACTAAAATAAGCTAAATAATCTTATAATTAGCATAAGCTAATAATAAGATTTATAAATTAGAATTTATTAAAAAGTTAATTTATACTTTATATAAAGTTAAAGTAAAAAACTTATTATAGAGATTAAATAAAATATTAAGAAAGTAAAAACTAAAATTTATTATCTTTATAAGTTTATAATATAAAGTTTTTATATATTACTTATTTTTAGTTATTTAAAAAGTTTAAAATGTTTTTATTTAAAAGTAGGAAGTAATTATATTTTAATAAAGGAAAACATTTATAGCTTAGCTAAGTTATTAAGCTATAAAGTTTCTTAACTAAGTTTAAATTATAAAATTTAAGCTATTATACTTAAACTCCTTATTTAGCTTTTAAAGATCTTTAATAAAAAGTATAAAGAGATATATATAATTTATACTAAAAACGCTTATATATATATTATAAAAACGAGCTTAAAAAACACTATAAATACTACTAAGTAGACTTTACTAAGAATTTTAAAGAATGTTTAAGAATACTTATAAAACTTTTTAGTTATAGTTTAAAATATTTTAGCTAAGAAAAACACCTTAAAAACCGTAAAGCAGATTTTATTAAATATTGTAAAGTATCTTTTAGGACTTTTATAAGGCTTTTTAATGATAGTTTATTAAATATTAAATTAAATCAATACTTTAAAATGTAAAAAACTATAACAGGTCGGCCTAAACGGGGCTAAAGTAGTAGTTATACTACTATTTATACTATAAGGCAGCTATTTAATTAAGCTACTACGTTAAACGGCGGCAGTAAGGGCAAAGGAAAACGACTTAACTAAGCTACTAGCTAGTTTATTAACTACGCTTATTAAGGGTCGGTTATATAGGCGAAGCCTAGGCTAAATCTAAGGCCTAGCCCGTAATACTACCCCCTCTTTACCCTGCCACCCTTAAGCAGGGCTAATAGGTCGTCTCTTTTAACCGGCAGCTCTTAGTAGCTATAAGCCTAAGCTGTCCTTATTAATACGTCGGCAGGTCTTAAACCTAAGACCCTTTATTATAGCTTAGTTAACTATAATAAGTCGGCCTTAATAAGGCTAAAGTAGTAGTTATGCTACTATTTATACTTTAAAGTAGCTATTTAATTAAGCTACTACGTTAAACGGCGGTAGCGAGGGCAAAAAAAGACGAATTAACTAAGCTGCTAGCTAGTTAATTAACCACGCCTACTAAAGGTCGGTATTACGGGCTATACCGTAGTAAGAGCTATAGTTATATTATAGCGAATAACTTAAAGTCGGGCTAACGTATAGCTAAAGCCGTATAAAACTTTACTTAAACTTAGCCCGACTTTAACTTAAACTCGACTTAAGTATAGGTTACTTAAGCCACCCTTATAAAGCAAGAAGCTATATAGCCTAAGTAGAGATTTCTCCTTCCCTCCTTAGCTTTAAATAAATAATTATTCGGCTATATACTACTAAACTAAGTATATAAAGGCTAATAATATATCTAAAGCTCTTTTTAAATAAGGTTATACGACTTAAGAAGAGACTTACTAACTATAATATAGCGTAAGTAAGAAGCCTACTTAGTATAAAGGGGCTATGCTTAAAAAGGGTAAGAGGGAGGGCTAAGAGAGGCTAATATTAAAATTAAGGTTAAATAAGCGATCCTCTTACTATAAGTAAGGGCCGTTAAAACAAGCTACTAAGTTTTAATAAGCTAATAATAGATCTAATAGCTAATAAGCTAGTTTAAGGCCTTAATATAAAAGCTAAAAGAGATAGTAAGGACGTATATATAAAGAGGGGCCGGCTTACTAACCGGTAGCTTAATACTACCTTACGATATAATAGCGGGGGCCGTAACGCTTATAATAAAGAAAATAGCGATAAAGAAAAAGGACTAGTAAAAGCTACTTTTAGCGCTGGGAAAGTTTAACGGCTAGTATCGCTACTTTACGCCTTAAGCACGATATATATAAAAAAAGTACGAGATTGATTAAGACTTTTTCTTAAGCTTAGAGGTTTTTTACTTTATCTATAACTACTTAAATATAAGGCTATAGTAAACCGTAGCGACTTATTATAGTACCGGTATAAATTAAGGTTACGATTAATAAGAATTCTTTAAGTACCTTAATTTAATTTACCTTAACGTTAATATTTAATCGCGGGCGGCGGTAGCTATCCGTATAATTAAATAAGGAAAGACCTAAACGTTTATAGTATTCCTTCTTAAGTTTAAATAGAGGCTCTTTAAAATAGGAGGGGGGTCGTAGCTATACGATATATAAATTATATTCTTAAAAGGCGCCTTAAGCCTTCGCTTTAAGTAGGTACTTATAATAGTTAACCTTTTAACTTTAAGCTTTTTAGCGTATACTAATTAAGTAGTATAGATCGCGGTAAAGCTAAAAAGGGTTTAGTAGACTAAGTAGCCGTTTTAAAGCTAAAAGAAGGTAATAAAAAGGGGCGACTTAAAACTAAAAAGACTTAAAAGGCGATACTTTAATAAGTAAAATAAACGCTATAACCTAGCTAGGAGGAGGATAAAGTCGGCTTAATATATAAAGGTATTTCGCTTATAGAATAATAAGGTATATCGCCCGCTTTTATAAAAAGAAAAAGGAAAGAACTTTATAAGTAGCTATAGCTATAGCTAGGGAGGTAATTAAAGTAGATTCCGATTTAAAAAAAGAGGAACCTTAGCATAAAGTCGGGCGCTAAAAAAGAAGGAGAAATAGTAAACGGATTAAAAGTTAATAAAGAAGCACTTTACGCTAAACTTAGTGCTACTTAAAGTTAGTATTAATAAAAAAAAGGGCTTAACGTACTTATAAATATATTCTATAACTACTATATTATATAAGCGAGGGGGTAGCAACGAAGCTACGGATACCCTTTACGGATAGGATAAGGAGGCTACTATAGCCTTTTTTAAAGGATATACTAACGCTTTAAATAAAAAGGATCGTAGCGTTTAGGATAAATATTAATAAGCACTTAAAATAAATTATCGCTTATATAGTACTAAAGTTAAGCTATAACGTATTCTTAAGGAGACCGTAAATAAAAAAGAATAAGGTAGTTTATAACGCCGGGGGGGACCGGATTTAGTATAGAAAAGCGGGGATTTAAATCGGCCTTTAAGGATTAAAGGAAGCTATAAAGATTACGAATATTTAAAAAGCAAAGCTAGTAAGTGCTTCTATCTTTACGGCGGAGTACTTATAGGAAAGGGCTTAAAAAGATAGCTAAAAGCGATAACGAGCGCTTAATATAAAGGCAGTTATAATAAAGAATATAAAAAGGGCTTTTTAGCTAAAGACGCTTGTCGACTTAGTAGACTATATTCTAGCTTAAGTACTATAAGCTTATTAAAACCTTTTCGTACCGGTAAAGGCGCTTAAGCAGCCTCTGTTTTAACTAGGTATAGACTATAAGATCTACTTTACCTTAAATAAGGATAGTAAGGAGCCGCTATTACTATAAGGGCCCTTTTACGATATATTAAAAGAAGAACTCCTCGTTCTTTAAAAGACTTTAAATAAGCTACTAAAAGTAAACCTTATTTACTTAAGTAGTTTATTAGCCGCGGCGCCGGTATTGTTTATAAGGAAGGCCGATAGCTGCTTATACTTTTACTAAAACTATTAAGCCTTAAATATAATTATAAAAAGAGATCGGTGTATATTACTACTTATTATAAAAACGCTAAGGATATTAGCGAAAGTATATTAGTTTATGAAACTTAATATCGTTATAGCGTTTTATAAGATTAAAATCGCGGAAGGCTATAAGTTTAAGATAGCTTTTTAAACGAGGTTTAGACTATTTAAGTAATAAGTATACCTATTTAGCCTTATAAAAACGCTGGCTACCTTTTAACGCTATATTAACTAAGTGCTAAAAGATTACCTCTATAATTTTATTATAGTATATATAAATAACGTCTTACTTTACTTATTAAGATCGCTCCGTAACTACTAAGATAAAGTAGTAAAGGTGCTTAAAAAGCTATAAAAGGTAAGCCTTATACTAAACCTATAAAAATACGACTTTATAATAAAAAAAGTAAAGTACTTAAGTTTTATTATATAAGCTAAAAGTAAGGTTTAGTACGACTAAAAGAAGATTTAAGCTATTAAGACGTAATAAGCGCTAAGGAATATAAAGGGTATTTAAAGCTTCCTTAAGTTTGCGAATTATTATTATACGTTTATCCCGCTTTATATTAAGACCTAGCGGTACTTAAAGAGCCTTTATAAAAAGAATAAGACCTTCTTATAAACTAATAAGCACTAAGCCGTATTTAAATTTATTTAAAAGGCATTTTATAATATGTTAATACTATAGCTATATAACCTTAAAAGAAAGATATACTTAAAAGCGGAGTGCCTTAAGTATATAATAAGCAGTATACTAATATAAATAAGACTAAATAAGATATAATACTTAATAGGTTTTTTCTTAAAATAACTTAATATAGCGGAGTATAACTACTTAATTTATAATAAGGAGTTACTTATAATTATATAATACTTAAACTTTTAAAAGGTAAAGTTACGTAATATTCTAGCATTTATAGTATTAATAGACTATAAGAATTTAAAGTACTTTATAATAAAAAGGAATATAAATAAAAAGTAAAGTAAATAAGCAATAAAGCTCGCTTTATATAACTTTATATTAAAGTACCACTTAAGGAGGTTAGCGGTAGTACTTAACGCTTTATTACGCCGCGATTAAGATAAGCTAAAAGAAGCATTTAATAAAAAAGAGAATAAGACGCGTAGTTTAGATAATCCCGGATAGCGAGCAGCTAATACTATATTAAGTCCCCCTTAGTAGTAAGTATATTAACCTCTTATAATAATTAGTATAAAAAGAGCGTACTATCGCGATAATATAAGTAAGAGAGGAAAATATAAGGTTAATTACTTATATAAGTAAGGTAGATAACCTTATACCTTAAAATAAAGGTAAGGCGAATAAAGGCGGAGTTTAGCTAAAACTTAACTTAAACTTAAGCTAAGACGTACTAAAGAAATAAGCATAACCGTCTTATATATTTAATAAGTAAGAAATATAAAAGCAATAAATAGCGATATTATAAAAGGATAAGAAGTATTAAGCAATATTTTAAGTAGTGCGGAATAGCGATTAATTGCTTACTTTAAATAGTAATTAAAGGTTTAAGTAAGTAAGTATATAATTAATATAAAAAGGCGCTTTTACTTTAAGAACTGCCTTTAAGTGCTAAGTAAGGCTTAATACGTTAAGACGGGGGAGGATAAAGGGCTAAATAAGCTTTAAGTATTAATCGCTTAGTAAATATATAACTTAATAGCGGCAAGATACTTAAAGCGTAAAAAGACGCTTGCGATATTAGCTTTAGAGGTTTTTTAGCTAAGCTAATCGTTAATAGTATACTAGCTTATCGCAAACTATAGGCTATATAGTAAAAGGTATATTTAAAAGCAACTCTAAAAAAGGCTTTTTTAGCTATTACCGCCCTTTATATAGCTATTTATATACTTAACGATAAACTTTATAGTTAAGCTACTTTTAACTAAGATTAATAGCTTAAAGAACTTATAAGTAATAATAAATAAGCTAACAAAAGTAATAATGCTAAAAGCGATATTAATAATAAAAGTAGTAATATATACTACTAAGTTCTTATAATCCTACTTCCGCTTTTATAGAATACTAAAGTCTATTATCTTAAATTAAAAAACGAACTAAATAAGGTAATTTTAGCGGGAGTTTTACCGCTAAATTAAAGTTTAAAGGAAACTAAGTTTAGCTTATTACTTATAAACCGATAAAGCAATAAAGCGCGTAAACTAAAAAGTATAGGCCTACCTTTATATATACGTTTACTATAAGTAGGATAACTAAGGGGCATAGCTACCTTATGCTTAAGCGGCGCTTAATAACTAAGTAGTATTAATAATAAGTATAAGCCCCTTTTTCGCTACGTATAGATATAATATTAAACTAATTTAAATTGTATAAAAAGAGGGACCGCTTATACTAAATATAAAGAACGTATAAGACCTTATATAAAAGATAAAGGAGGTTACTAACTTCTTTTAAACGGCGATCGCCGCGTTATAAGTAAGATAAGAAAAGATAGTAAACCGGTTATATACGCTACTAAAAAGACTTTAAGTAAGCGATAAAGTATAGTTAAATATAAAGAAGTATACTATAAATAAGCGTTATTAAAAGCTCGATTAACTATATTAAAAGTATATTATAATAAAAGCAGTTAGCTTATATATAGTAGAACTTAATATATTAAGGAGGGTATATAAAAGACTATATATAGAATTCCTCCGCCGCGTAGTAAATTACTTTTTACCCGGCTAAGTAGTTAAAAACTATTAGCTACCGCTAGTAATTAAGGAAGATAATAAACTAAAGTATGTTATAAAGAAGATTTAGTAAGCTTAGTAAAGATAGATTAAAAGGGGAAGGCAACGCTAAGTCCTTATAAAGTAGTATAAGTACGCTAACTTAATTTAGTAACTTATTAGTAACTTTTAAGATATAATTACCTTAAAGAAGTTTAAGGTATAGTATAGTACTATAATAAAGAACTATAAAAGTAAGGCGGAGGAACGATAATAAGCTAAGCTAAGGAGTAAGAGAAAGGATAAAAGAGATAATAGAAAAAAAGAAAGAAACTAAGAAAAATAAAAAGGAGTTTCGAGCTATACTTAATAAACGTTAAAACGATTTAAAATAATAAGCATAATAAGGATATACTATAAATATATATAAAGTATAAATAATAATAAGATAAATATAAGATATAATAAGATATAAAAAGATATAATAAGATATAAAAAGATATAATAAGATATAATAAGATATAATAAGATATAATAAGATATAATAAGATATAATAAGATATAAAGTAAATATAAATAAAACGTATAAAGAACTATAACTTAATTTAAGCTAACTACTTACTACTAGCTAATACTAATAAATTAGCTTTAAACGTTAAGATATATTTAAGCTTAGCGCGTTATAGTAGTAGTACGCGCTAACTTTATATATTAAAGTAATCGTTAATAATATCTTACCGCTTAGTATTTATTAAAGATCGGAAAATATATATATAAGTTAGAGTAATAGTCTTAAAACGTCTTTTAAAATATATAGTTTTAAAGCGCCTTTATAGCGGCGATTATATTACTAATATATTAATATTATATTATATAAGGTTAAAGAACGGGGACGTATAAGTAAGTAGTATAAGCCGGCGTAAGTATATTATTATTAAGTTTACGCTAAGGACCTAATTTAGGTTTTTAGAAATTCGATATTTATAAACAGGAGGGAAAAACCGGAGTGCCCGGGGTAAAACCTCCTTTTATTCGTGCTTAGTCCGCCTCGCACGAGGTCTTATAACTTTATATAAGGAAAAAGGGAGTGCGCCTTCCGCCGCGAGTATATCCCGCTCGCTAAGTAGTTCGACGCGGCCTAGTAAGGCCGGGGCCGCTACTAACCCGGGCGGCCCGCGGTCCGGAGCATCGCGCTTTAGGCCTAGGGTATAGGTAGTAAACCCTCTCCTATCCCCTTTATCTACCTTCTTAATGCGGGGGCGGGAGGGGTAAGCGGGATTTCGACCCGCGCCCCTCCCGCGGGTGGCGCGACCTTTAAAAAGTAAGCCCGTAGTAATCCCCGCTAATAAGAATTCGGCGCCTTACCGTACGCGTATATTCTTAATCGGGACCGTTATTTATTCGCGCCGCTTAGTTACTAATCCCGCGCTTAGCTTTAAAGATAAAGCTTCTTACTTACCGCGCGCGTGCGCTCGCACTTCTTTTCCTTCTTTTAAAGACGCGCTTATCTTTCTTACGAGCTTATTATATACTTACCGCCCCGCCTTTTTTGCGTGCCCGCCGTTCCTCCGTTATTATATTTATCGTCTTTATCGCTACTATGCCGAAAAAGAAGGTTACTTTTTCTAACTTTAATATAGGTCTACTCCTTAAACTGCTAGGTAAAGATACCGAGGATAAAGAGGCCTAGGCCCGTCGTAGCACTTAGCGTGAAATTCCTTATTATATATATATAGGTCGTTTATTAAGCGACGATATACTCGCAGTTTTCCGGGGCTATTAAAACTAAGCCTATATATATTTAAGTCGTGTCCGCCGTATAAGCGCGTATAGTATATATAGCTAATCCTCTCTTAGCTATCTTTATAAAAGCATGTATTACGTGCTCCTTAGGCAACTAATCTTATTTCCGGGTAAGTAGTCTCGTATTAAACCCGCCTGCTACGGAGAAACAGTGCGATAATACCGCACTGCTAAAAGGTCTCGCCCCGGCCTTAGTTAGGGGTCGGGACGTTAATTATCGTCTATATGCTTATATCTTATATACCGATATATAAGTGGCCGGAGCGCTTATATCTTACGTTCCGTAATAATTGCCGCCTCGAAAGGAAAGACGATAACGTCCTCGTTATCTATAAGATAAGACCTCCCCGGTTTATTAAGCCGGTAGCTAGAAGCTACGCACGCTTATATTATTACGCGCGCTTAGGGGGGAGCCTTATTTCCGTACGGACTTATAGGTCTACTTTCTCGCGCGGGGATCGAACCTACGCTAAAGGAATTACTATTATTTACTATAGAGAAATAGTGCGATAATACCGCACTGCTAAAAGGTCTCGCCCCGGCCCTAGTTAAGGGTCGGGACGTTAATTATCGTCTATATGCTTATATCTTATATACTAACATATAAGTAGCCGGAGCGCTTATATCTTACGTTCCGTAACACCGCCTATATACCTCGGCTAATCCCCCTTATAGCTTACCGCTATAAGCGAGGATACGGCCCGCAAGCTTTACGCCGCTTAAAAGGAGTTATATAAATCCGGTCGGCCTATTAAGCGCTTTATATATATAAAGCTCGCCTCCGCGGCGATAGAGCTTCGGCAGCGTGCCGGCGCTACTACGGCACGGGCTCTCGCGTTTAGTGCTCCCCCCGGTCTTACCTCCCTTAATAAAAACGTTAAGCTACTTACCTTTACCCTTAGCCGCTTCGTTAATAACGCGCGCGCGGCTTATAAGGCTAACGCTAAGCTTGCTAATAAGGTTAACGGCACTATTATAGTTATTTACTAAACCGTTTATGCTATAGCCCGGAACTTAAAAAGTATAAAGAATATGCTATCTATAATAGCTAACTACCTTAGCTTTAGCGGCTATAAGGGCTAAGATATTGCCTTTAAGGGTCGTTTACCCGACCTAGACCTTATACGTGCTCGTGCCGCCCTCGCACTACTTAAGCCCCCGCTACTTAAAGTTCTTATTATCTTAAAGGACTTTAAGGCCGAAGCTAAGGCTAAGAAGAAGGCCTAAGCTAAGGCTCTTGCTAAGGCCTATACCTAGGAGCGCGCCGCTCTCGCTTAAGAGCTTAAGTATAAGGGAGTGCTTAAGGGCAAAGGTAAAGGAAAGGCTATTAAGGCCGATATTATATCTAACTTAAAGAAGCCTAAGCTTAATATCGGTAATAATAAGTCGGAGGAGAAGCTAGATAAAGACGACGATAACGCTAATAAGGCTAAGACTAAGGTCTTTAAGGACGGGGATAGCCCTTTACCCGGTCTTAACTCGGTCTTTATCGTTTCCGACTACGAAAGCGGCGGTAATAGCGATAATAACGACGACTTTATATTACTCCTCGCCTCTCTTACTCTTAGCCTATCCGCGGGCCGCGACGTCCCCCCGCTTACGCTAAAGCGGGCTCGTAGCCTCTTTAAGAGTAGTGCCTCCGGGGCTAATAACCCCGCGGTCCCCGCCTTAAAGCGTATTCGCGCCGTTTACGCTCCTAACCTAGCTAATAAGGAAGGGGATACTAAAGACCTTAGCTTAGACCTTAAGTACCTTTAGTTTTTCGCTTATAGTAAGGCGGGGTCTCTTTCCCTTAATTTTCTTATAACGCTTAATTCCGCTTAGTCGATTAAGTATTATCTAAGTCGCCTTACCCGGCTTAGTCTCGTGCCGCCTTCGACGCTAATAGCGGGAACCTTATAAGCCCCGAAGTAAACGCCTTAGCGGGCTACTAGCGGGACGACTTCTTCTACGTCTACTCCCGCCGCGACCTTAAGTCGCTATAGGTGCGGGAGGGGGAGGGCATTAGTTACTCCGACTCGTAGTTATAGCTAAGCGGGGCGTTCTTATAGCACTCCTTAGATAGGGAAGTCCGCTATTACTTTTAGTCGCACTTAGCGCGGCGCTAAGGACGATAATAATAAGCTTAAATATTAGTTAAGGTAAAAGGGTAGTATTAAGGGGGGGGAATTAAGAGGAGAAGCTAGCTAGAGCGCTAGCTTAAGGTAGGTCCGGCAAGGGCTTTATAAGCTAAGTAAAGTCTTAAGAGGGGGAGGTTTTAGCGTTTTAGTGCTTTATAGCGTTTATTATATTAGTAGATTATCCCCTTAAGGCGAGCTAAGGGGACGATTTAATTAATAAGTATCCCCTCCTAACTAAGGTATAGCTAAAGCCGCCGCGTATACCCTATCTTCCCCTTAGTATAGTCGTATTACTAGATCGAATTATTATAAGCGCCTTAAGCTTAAGAACTATCTTACTAGCGTGGCCGCCGTTTCTTATTTTTAAAGCTTCGCTTATACCTTACCCGCGTTGCGGAGTCGCTATAGTAGCGTCCCCCTTACCTTACTAGTTAGCCTATAGCTTATTATCGCGTAGTAAATAGTATCCCGCTATTACCCGTAGTTATAAAGGGGCGATACTACTTTAGGTACGTTATAGCGGAATAGGAAATCTTTAAGGCTTATTACTCCGGTTTATATTTAGGTAATCGTAAAGCTTAAGTACTTAAGCAACGCCCTATAACGGTTAAGCGCCACGGCCTTATTAAACCGGGGCGGTAAGTCGGCGGGGTAGAGCGTAGTCCGGCGCTATTTAATAGGTTCCTCCTTTAAGCTTTACCGTTTAGCTTATTCTTTAAAGAGGATTTCCTCTATCCTTTTCTTCTCTTAAAGCTCGCCGGACTTAACCTAAGACCGTACCCCCTTTAATACCTCCGCAAGCGGTGGTCTTAAGGGCGTAGGCCGCCTTAGTCGTTATCTACGTTACCGGAGCAGTCTCGCTACCGATATAGACGCGCGTTAGATTTAGTCTAGGATTCCGGAGTCTTTTAGTCTTTTAAGGGTGTCGGCTATTCTTTAGTTTAGGTAGAGGTCGATTAGCGGGACCTAGGTTTCGGCTTTAAGCTAGTAGACTAAGGTAGCCCGGTAGGCTCCCGCGACTATCCGGAGGTAGGCGGTTTAATCCCGTGCTAGTTTCGCGGCTATCCCGCGAGGCTTTCCGTCCGCTAAGGTTATCTTATAAAACGTAACTATAGCGTATACTATAAGGGAACGGACGACTTTGCTATAGACTTCCCGGGCTTTAAGTAAGGTATATCTTTATATAGACGCTGCGAGCCTTATAAGGGCTAGGTTCTGCCTTTTTAGCTTAGCGCATAACTTATTAAAGTATGCCTTTTACCTAAGCTTGCGGTCTACCTATACCCTTAAGAGCCTAGCGTCTTAGACCGGCACTACTATAGCGGCCTTAAGGCGGATAGGGGTCGTAATCGCCTTATATTTTCTCGTAAAGTAGATAAGCTTACTCTTTAAAGGTTTAAAGTTTACCGCGAACTCCTTTACCTATATAGCGCATACTTTCCGGCATAGGTATAAGTAAAATAATTATAAGTATAAAGCGAGGCTTAATTTTAATAAGCTTTATATTAAGTATCCGCGATAAGAGACGCTATATATTTAATATATTTAAGGTAAGGGGGGCGTTATATAGTAATACCGCGTATCGCGCTCCGCTTACTAAGCTATAGCGGCGGGCATAAGGATTAACGTAAAGGCGGTAGTATATAGTTACTAAGCGTGCTAAGGGGCGTAGTATAAAAAGATACTTATAAGCCGGCGGGAGATAAGATATAAGGGATTAAAGTAAATATATTAAAGCATAGTAAAGCGGAGCTATTATAAAAGTAAGCGCACGTATAAAGAGATTAACAATTAAAAAAAAAGGGAATAGAAAAAAAGGAGAGAAAAAGAGTATTTATACTTAAGGATAGTAAGTAGTAAGAAAGTAGGATATACCTTACGTATTAATTAAGGCGGTAAGTAAAGGGGGTATATAATACCGCCTTAGCGCTACTTAAAGCAATATAGCAGTATAAATAAGCGAGCGTCTAATATATTTAACGCTATAGCATAATATTATTTAAGGAGATATGTTAACGTGTAATTATAAGCACGATAAGAATAACTATACTAATTAATGTTAAGCGCGGAGCGGTAAGTAAAGCGGCGATATTATATACCTTAGTACGTAATAGCTTAAAGGGGGGATAGTATTATAAGCTATACTATAATAAGAGCTATAGTTATACTATAGCGAATAACTTAAAGTCGGGCCGATATATAGCTAAAGCCGTTAAAGATTTTACTTAAACTTAACTTAACCTTAACTTAAACTTAACTTATATATAGGTTACTTAAGGGACCTTTATAAAGTAAGAAGCTATATAGCTTAAGTAAAGATTTCCCCTTCCCTCCGTAGCTTTAAATAAATAATTATTTAGCTACGTGCTATTAAACTAAGTATATATAAGCTTATATTATTATAGTTAACTTAGCTATAATAAAGGGTCTTAGGTTTAAAACCTACTAACGTATTAGTAAGCGATGTTCGGCCTAGGCTTATAGCTATTAAAAGCTGCTAGCTAAGGGAGACAACTTATTAGCCCTGCTTTAAGGTAAGCGGGGTAAAGAGGGGGTAGTATTATAAGCTAGGCCTTAAAATAAGCCCGGGCTACGCCTATATAACCGACCCTTAATAGGCGTGGTTAATTAACTAGCTAGCAGCTTAGTTAATTCGTCTTTTTTTACTATACGCTTAGCGCACTACTTACCGTAGCGGGTAGATTAAATAGCTGCCTTATAGCAACGAATAGTAATATAACTACGTCTTATAGCTTTGTTAAGGCCGACTTATAATAGTTAATTATATAAGAGTAGCCCGGGCTTAATCTAAGGCTTAGCTTATAATAAAAATAAACCTTACTACGATTTTTATAATATAATTAAAAGTATTTTAAAGGTTTTATAAAATATAGTTTATAGCGTTTTATACTAAGCATATCTTAAGTTTATTAAGTATTTTTATAAACATATTTATAGTTTATAAATCTATAGATAATAAATAGCTAACTAATATACTAAAAAATCTAAAAATTAACTTTAAAAGCTAAGTAAAAACTAGCTAATTATACTTAAAAGAGAAAATAAGATTTTTATAATTATTCATCCTTATATATATTTTTATAGTAATATAAAATAAAGGATAAAGCTTATTATATCTTAAGTTGCTATCTTATAATAAGAAAATTACTATTATATAACTAAGAAATATAAAGTAAATTCTTTTATTATTATAAAATAACCTTATTATATTAAATTATTATTTTCTTTATGTCGCGCTATTAAAAATATAACTGAAGTAATTTAAAGAAATTATTAAGTAAAAGTATAACGTATAGTAAATACTTAGAAATTATAAATAAATAAATAATTACTATTTACTTAAAATATACTAAATAAGCGCTAAAAGATATAAAACATTAAAAGGGAATTTCTATAAAAAGTCTTAGTATAGATAAAAGGTAAGTTTTTTAAGTAAAAAAAATAAAAGAAAATTCTTTTACTTATTAATTAATAGTAAAATTAAAAGATATAGGGGAACAAGGCTTTAAAGCGGTCTTAGGCCGGCTATAATAAGATAAAGTTCAAACAAATAATTATATTAAATTCTTTATACTTAGTTACCCCCTTACTTAAATAGCATATAAGCTTTATAAAAAAAACAAGTTAAAAAGCAACGTAATAGCAGTAAATAAAGCGGAGTACTATAAAACGTAAAACTTTTAATTATAAAAAACTATAATAATATAATAAGCTTAAAACTAACCCGGTGTAAATTTAAGCTAATTATTAAAAATAAAGCAAAAACTATACTTTTTTAATATATATAAGTAGTCACTTTTAACTTTATTAAAACAATTATAAAAAGACTTTTAGCTTTTAAAGCAAAGGTTAAAACACGGCTTAGCTTAACTTAAAGTAGTATTAAATCCGTAGTTATAAATATAGTCTTAACAGTCTTTAAATAAAGCTTTTTAACTTAGCTAATACTACGCCTTTTAGCGTAAAGATAAAAGGATAAAGCGTAAACTAATTACTATTAGTTAAAGCTAGTACTATAAGCTAATTACTGCTAGTTAAGATAATATAATACTATAAAATTTAAGCGGCTATACTTAAACTCCTTACTTAGCTCTTAAGAAACCCCTATAAAACTTTAAAGTAAGACGCGTAAACTACGCGATATAAAGACGCGCTTAAAGAAACGCAAAAAGTATAATTAAGCGGACCTCGCTAAAGGTTTTAAGATATAACTATAAATACTTAAAGAGGCTTTCCGACTATATTTTATAACGTTTTAACTATAATAAATACTGCGGAAAATATTAAATAGATTTTATTGGCATTTTTAAACAATATCTAAGGTTTTTATAGGATATTTTAACTATAGTATAACTTAATTTTTACTAAGGGAATACCTTAAAAATATAAATTAAACTATAATACAATTTTTAAACGATATCTAAGGATATTTAAAAGATTTCCTAAATTATAGTATATAGTGTTTTTAACTAAGCTAATTCTTTATTTATTTAGTAATTTTATAAGGATGTTTATAGTTTATTTATAAACTAATAATAAATAACTAAATAGTATAATTAAAGATTTTTAAAATTAACTTTAAGAACTATATAAAAAGTAGCTAAATATACTTTAAAGAAAAAATAAGCTTTTTACTATTTATAAACCTTTAAATATATTTACGTATAGCAATTAGTTTATTATACTAGCTTAACTAGTAGTAAATAGTTTATAGTACTAGCCTTAACTAGCGGTAATTAGTTTATAATACTAGCTTTTACCGCTAGTAATTAGTTTACATATAACGGAAACCCTATTCCGTTAGTAATCCTAAGTATTAAGAAGTACTAATATTTAGTAAAGTAAATACCGCTAAATATAAAGAAGTGACTAGTAAAGTAGATACTGCTAGTTATAAGTTATAACTATTAAAGTAGATACTAGTAGTTATAAGGAGAGACGATATAGCCTAACGGTTAAAGATAGCTAGTATTAGATATAAGCGGTATAGGTTAAATACGCCTATATTTAGCTTAAGTTAGCTTCGGCTAGCAACGGGATTCGTATTAACTAATATTTAATATAAAGTTAAGGTAGGAGGCCTTCCTTTTATATAATCGACTAATACCTTATATAAAGCTACGGTAAGAGGCCTTCTTTTAAAAGAGGATAGAATCTTATAGAAGGTTTTAAGATAAGGATATTTAGTTTTATAAGCTAGTTATAAGTAATAAAGCGTATATTACTTATAACTAGTAATAAAGATAGCGTAAGCTATTTTTATTAGCTTAAGAAGTAGTTTAGTAACTTTATAAGTTATATAAGGTATAAGTTATAAATTAGCATATAAAAGTATATAAAAGCATATAAAAAGAAAGCCTTTTAGTAGCCTTAGAAAAGTATAAAAGGAGGTCTTTACTCCTCTTTCCCTTAACTCCTTTCCTTTTTTTCTTTTTTTTTCTTTAGCTAGTTTTAACCTAAGAAATCCGTATAATAAGATACCTTTACCTTATTTAGTTTAGTAGCTTATACTAAGTCTTTTTCTCCCTTTTTAGCTAGTAAATTTAAATTAAATAAATTATATAAAGCTACTTAGTATATAAGAAACGCTAAGGGTTTTATAATAAGCTGCTTTTACTTCCTTAATTATAAATTTCTTCTCTTTTTTAACTAAAATAATAAAGGGCTAAGGGTTTATAATTACCTATTATTAAGGGCTTATATATACTTAGTTTAGTAATATATAGCTAAATAATTGTTTATTTAAAGCTTAAAAGAGAAAGGGGAAATCTTTATTTAAGCTACGTAGCTCCGTACTTTATAAGGGTCGCTTAAGTAGCCTATACTTAAGTTAAGTTTAGGTTAAAGTTAAGCTAAGTTTAAGTAAAGCTTTATATAACTTTAGCTATATATCGGCCTAACTTTAAGTTATTCGCTATAGTATAATTATAGCTTTTCTTATAGTATAGCTTATAATACTATCTCCCCTTTAAGCTATCGTATACTAAAGTATATAACGTTATTACCCTACCCCCCGCTTTACGCTTAACGTTAATTAGTACGGTCGTCCTTATTATACTTATAGTTATATATCGACGTACACCCTTAACTAATATCGCCTTATAGCGTTAGATATATTATACGCTCGCCTATTTACGCCGCTATATTATCTAAAGTAGCGCTAAGGCGGTATAACGTATCTCCTTTACTTACCGCTATTATTAATACTTAAGGTATACTTTACCTTCCCGCTACTTATAGTCCTTAAGTATAAATACCTTTTCTTTTTCCCTCTCCCTCTTTTCTTTTTTCTTTTTCTTTAATTATTAATCTTCTTACGCGCGCGCCCCCTCTTATAATAGCTTCGTCGCGCCGCGCCTTAATATATCTACTATAACTCCTTATACTTTATCTCCCGCCGTATTATAAGCGTTTACCTATCCGGCGCCCTTTAGCATACTTAGTAACTATACGCTACCGCCCTCGCGGTAGTCTTTACGCTTACCGCTATCGCTTAATAAGCGGAGCATAATATATAGCACTATTATATAGCGCCCCCCTTACTTTACGTATATTAAATATATAGCGTCTCTTAATATAGATACTTAATATAGCGCTTATTAAAATTAAGCCTTACCTTAAGCCTATAACTATTTTGCTTATACCCGCGCTAAGTCGCGTTATTTACTTATATATCCTCGTTTTTAGACCTTATATAATATAATACTAATACGATATTAGTATACTAGCGCTATAGTTACTGCCGCTAATGCGCTTTAAGACTATACGTCTTAAAGGACGTTTAAGGACTATTATGCTAACTTATATATACGTTCTTTAATCTTTAATAAATACTAACTAAAAGGATATTATTAATAATTACTATAGTATATAAAGTTAGCCCGCGCTGCTACTATAGCGCGCTAGGCTTAAATATACCTTAGCGTTTAAAGTTAATCTATTAGTATTAGTTAGTAGTAAGTAGCTTACTTAAATTAAGTCTTAGTTCTTTATATATTTTATTTATATTTACTTTATATTTATTATAGAGTAAGTAAAGGCTAGTATATAAGTGCCGTTTATAGTATTATAATAACAAGCTATAAAGAGCCTGCTTATATACGGCGGGTCTATGTTTATATATATAGACCCGGCCCTCCTTATATAATAAGGCTTAAGCTATAGCTTAAGTCTTTATAACCTTATAAGTTAAAGACTTTAATATAATGCCTCCGCTCCTTATACCGCGCTATATAGTTCGGAGCTATTATAAAGGGCTACTAGCTATTATAAAGCGCTACTTAGTCCGCAGCTTAATAAGCGCTAGACTTATGTTATAGTAAGTAAGGCCGTATAATAGCGGCTTTAATAGCCCTACCCGCCGCCGCCGGCCGCCCTTAATCGGGCGGGCACTTATTAAAAGGCCCGTCCGCTTATTAAGCGGGCACCTTATCCGCCTTAAATAGCCCGGCGGCGTATTAAGCGGCCTAGGTATTCCGCGCCTTAAGTTAAGGACTAAAAAGTATAAATACCCCGTCCCTCTACCTTTAACCCTCCTTTCCTTCCTCCTCTTTTTAAACTAGCAATAACTATAGTAGTAGTAGTAGTAGTAGCAGCGGTAATAATAGTAATAATAATAATAATACTATAAGTATCGCCCTTTAGTATATAGAGTAAATGCTTTTAAGCTAACCTTTATAGAAATAATATATTATTTATATTATCGGTGCTTATATTAAAGCTCCTTAATAACGTTAAGCTTAAGCGCTATACTTATGCCGCTACCGCCGCTTATATCGCCGCCGCCTCCTTAGCTACGCTTATACTTATAATACCCTTATAAATAACTACGCTATCGCCGGCCCTTATAACTTTACCCCTTAGCAGCCCCCTTACTACCTTTAAGACCGCTAAGTTAAGCGCCGTAAGTCCGCTCCCTTATATATACTATCCTTATATTAACCTATAACTTAATATAAGCGGTAAGTATTACTTAACGCCGCTTATAATAAGTCTTATATACGCTACTTATTAAGCGGCTATGCTTACTATAAGTAAGCGGGTCGCCTTAATAGTAGCTACTTCGCTTATACCTATACCGGCCGCGCTTATAAGGCGGCTCTAGCTATCCTTATTACTATTAAGATAGCTTAAAAGGCCGACCTTAGTAGTAAGGTAGTTAAAGTATAATTAAAAGCCGCCGCCGCCGCTTACTATTACTTATACTCGCTTAAGCGGATAGGCTATATACTTAAGTAAGTCCTCCCCTCCTTTTTCTTCCTCCTTTCTTATTATACTTATTATAGCGATTAGCGCTAACTATCCTTAGTTAAGAATACCGCCTTTATAGCGCTATTAGCGGTGCCTTTATCTATCCCCGCTACCCTTATCCCGGCCGTTTATACTACTTATAGTAACGCCGCCGCCGGCCTTATTATACCCGCCGCCGCCGCCGCCCTTTTTAACCCCTTCGCCGCCGCCGCCGCTAAGATATTTAGCTTAAAGGGCTATCTCCGCGCTTTAAAAGCCGCCGCCGCCGCCTTTAAGGAGGAGGGGGAGGAGGAGGAGGGGGAGGATAAAGATAATAATAAGGAAAAGACTAAAGATAAGGATAAGTAACGTAGGCCTTAATCGCTTAAGCTAGGCGGCCTTAAATATAACTCCTTTTTCCCTTCCGCTTTATAAGACGCTATAAGTAATAAAAATACTAAGGTTACCTCTTATTTCTACTTAAAAGGGAGCTGCTAGTTGCTAGGCTTATTGTTTTTATTTACTAGCCTATAAAGGGCTTTAAACTTATTTAAAGTATTAGCGCCCGCGAGCTCTTATATAAGCTTTTAAGTTAGGTTTAAGTAGCTATACTACTTAACGAGCACCTTTTACCGCTTACTTTTACTTACTTTCTTTTAATAAGCTACTTTTACCTCCTTAATTACGAATTCCTCTTCCCCCTTAACTAAGATTATAAGGGGCTAAGGGTTTATAACTACTTAACTAAGTAAAGGGTTTTAAGCCGCGCGGCGTAATAAGTTTATATTAATCTTATTATATATCTTTAAAGGTAACCTTTTAAGCTTTACGACTTATAAGCTAATAACTCTTTATACTATAAACTTCGTATATAGCTAGTTAAGCTTTTTCTTTAAGCGGCCGGATTAATAGTTATAAAAGTTTAACTAAACTTTATCCTTTAATGTAAAACTCTTTATTAAAGACTTAGACTTATTAGCATACCGCTTTTAATCTTATACGGCCGCCGCTATCGCTAATTAGTAATAGTCCGTAGTCTCCTTAAGTTTTTAAATAAAGCGAGTAGCCTAAGCCTTTAGCGAGGCGGCTAAGTGCTCTTTTACTACTATATCCGCTGCTTAAGGTATTAAGGAGGGGGGTTTAAAGCTATATAACGCGAAGAAAGGGGTTATGCTAATAAACGCTTAAGGCCTGCTATTTAAGGTAAGCTATATAGCTAGGAGCTAATAGTCTTAGTCTGCTTAGTTTTAAGCTACTACGGCTTATAAGTAGGCTTATACCTTTTAATTAACGCGTTTTAAGCCCTTATTAATCTATAAGTAATACGTAAAGCTAAGTAGCTAAGTAACTTAAAGTAGCTTATAAAAGTACTACTAAAAGCGCCTTATTTAGTTAAAGCCCTTATTGCTTATAATTAAGGTAGGCTAGCTATATATCCGCGCTTAATACTAAAGGAAACGTTTTATATATACCTTTGCTTTTATAAAAGGTATTAGCTTAAGCACTACTTCTTTATTAAAGCGGTCTTTAATAACCTATATATAGCGATTCCCCCTTAATATAAGCGGAAGGTCTATTATAAAATCTATTTAAATATATATCTAAAACTAGTCTAAGATTAGTAGTTACTTTAAAAGCTTTTTATAAAGCGCCCGCTAAATCTTTATACGGCTATAAATATTATAATTATAAAGGAAGCGGCGTATATAGTGCTATATAAAGGGCTAATAAAAGTCCCTTATAAGACCTACCGCCGTGCTTTATTAGCCGGGGTAGCTAATAATATTAAAGTTATAGATTAGCTATACTAGCTTTCCTTAAAGCTTATTCCTTAGCTTATCTTTTAGTAGGGCGTTCCTCTTATTAGCTTCTATTATATAAAAGGCGCCCGGCACCTATAACTTACCTTTTTAGCGGAGGTGCCCTTTTAAGTTAATATAGCAGTCTGCTACTTATACTTTTAATTATAGCTTTAAATTTAAGGAACGCGCGCCGGATTTTACGGCGCGCCGCACGCTCTTATATATATAGTCCTAAGAAGCTAGCCTATCTTAAAAACGCTAAAGGCCCTTATCTTAAAAGATCCTCGCTACTTAAGCGCCTAAGCTTACTTAGTCCTTTAAACTTAGCGCTTAAGAAGGCGTTAGTAAGAAGGGCGGGATACTTACCTTTAATATAGTAAGCGGGTCTACCTTATTAAATAAGGGGGTTAAAGGCTCCTTAATAAGGGCACTAAATAAGGGGGTTAAAGGTTCCTTAATAAAGGAGACCTTAATATACGTATATAACGCCGCTTATAGAATAAGTTATAGATCCCGCGCCTTAATATCCGCGTTTATAGTGCGGTCTTAATCTTATTAAGAAAGCGTATTTAAGATAGCGGAGTCTTAACCCGGCTTATACTTAATCTAAAAGTTAAAGCGGGATAAGTACTTAGCTTAACGGGCTTACTACTTAAAAAGGTGCTAGCGGGTTATAAAATACTTAAGGTTTTAGTAGTTTATAAAGACTTTAAAGCTTTTATAACTATAGAGCTCCGCTTACTATTACTTAAAATAGTTAATAATAGCGAGTATCTTTTTATTATAAATAGCGTAGTTTCTTTCCGCTAAAGTTAGCTTCTTTAAGTAAAAGGCTATAAGCTACTTCCGCCCCTTTACCTCTTATAAAAGCGTGCTCTTAAGCGCTTAGCCGCTATAGTCCGCTTTTATTATAGTAGTGCGGTTAAAATCCTATTAAAATAGCACCGGGGCCTACGAAAATAGGTCCTTAAGCGTACGGAACGCACCTTCTTATATAAGTCCTTAATAGAAAGCTACCTTTTTCTTTATAATCTCGTTTAACGGTATAACGATTTTAGAAAACCTACGGATAAATATATAATAGTAATTAGCAAAGCTTAAAAAGCTCCGCACGCTAGTTTATATTATCGGGGTATCTTAGTCTTAAATTGCTTATATCTTAATAAGGTCCGCTTAAATACCCGCGCTAGTATAAATTACGAACTTAAGGTACTTTATACGCTTAACTTTAAACTCGTACTTATCCGGATTAAAGTATAAGCCGTATAAGTAAAGGCGGTTTAAGACCCTCCGCACTTTTTATATATAGTCCTTATATAAGCCGCTACTATAAATAAGAATATTATTAATATAAGCAAAGGCGAACTTATTAAGGAAGTCGTAAAGAACGTTATTAATATAATATTAAAAGGTAGCTAGGGCCTTAGTAAGACTAAAAGGGGTTACTAGCTACTTAAATAAGCTATATTAAGTATAGAAGGCTATCTTTTACTCCTTACCCTCCGCAATCCGCACCTTATAAAACGCCTATATAATATTAAGCTTAGTAAACTACTTCGCCTTTAATAAGTTATAAAGCGTATTAAAGATTAAGAGGAGCGCGTAACGGTCTAGCTATATAATTATATTAAGGGCTTAATAGTTATAGTAAAAGCGAATTCCGCCTCTTAGGTTTTAAACGAAGAGTATTAAGGCGCTTACCTTAAAGCTACTCGCTTAAATAAACCCCTTATCTAAAAGGTCCCGAAGGGTCTTTTTAAGTACTAATAACTTAGCTTAAGATATGCTATATAGCGGCTTAAAGGGCGCGGGGAACTCCCTTCCTCGCTTATCTATACGGATAAGGATCCTATAATTAACTCCTAGCTTATAAAGTATTAAAGGTTAGAGCAGCAGCGAAGTTGTGGGGAAATTAGGAGATCACATAATGTTACGTAATAGAGGAGTCGATGTTATGTAAGGCAGGATTTTGGCTGGAATTGATTAATAAAGAATTAAGTGCGTGAGTGCTTGTAGAATCTCTAGCTATTTAGTGGCGGCAGATTCGCCTTTTATAGACAAATATAAGGGAACGGAGTAACATATCCGGACCGGCCTTTAGGTAGTCTTAAAGCCCGAAGAATGCTAATTTTAAAGCATTTTATCCCGTAGCTATATGTCCCTTCCTTATAAGGCAATTCGTGTTTAAAGTTAGTTAAGGTTGGTTTAGGTCTAAGCGGATCCTTGTTTTATCCAGCCACCCTAACCTCCTTAGTTCCGCATATAACGTTATAGACGTCGTATAAGGACGTAAGGACCTGGAATATAACGAGCCGAAGCTAGGCTATTTAATGCGGGTTTTTATATAATTTATACACCCCCCTATGCATAGCTAATTAAGTAAGGATTAAATAGCTGATTTATTAAAGTAGTAAAATCACTTTCTTACAGCCTCCCTTAAAGAGTAGATTTATATACTCTTTACTGATTTATTAAGGTAGTATATATATAAGGTAAAGTCCTTAGTTATATAGGAAAACCTCTTTTATACTTAGGATATATAAAAAACCTTTCTTTTTAGGAAAAACTATCGTAAGGTATATACTTTTAGAAAACCCTTATAAAAGGAAAAATCTAAAGTTCTATTATCTAGGCGTAAAATAGGTAGCCTAGTCTCTAGGAAAAAATAAATAGTAATTTTAAAAACCTAGTTCTTTTAATCTTTATTTAAGAACCCTTTTTAAAGGGAAAAAACCTAGTAGGAGGAAAAGGTATAAAAAGCAAAATAATAACCTTTAACTACTTCTTTTATTTATAGGACTTCTTATACTAAGGATAATCCGGTCCTAAACTTATTAATTAAAGCAAGACCTAATTCCTAAGTAAAAATATTAGCTATATTATCTTCTGATTTAATATAGAAGACCTTAATTTCTTTATTTCTTATATTTATTATCTTATAGTAGTATGCAGCGCGTATATGTTTAGTACGCTTATAGAATTTAGGATTTTCTGCTAGCTTAATAGCAGCAGTATTATCTGTTAAAACAAAGGGAATACTATTTAAGATCTTAATAGATAAATCTCTAGTAATTATAGTAAAGACACTATTTAAATATATAGCTTCTTTTGCAGCCTCCCTTAAGCCTATATATTCTGCCTTGCATATAAAGAAAGCAACTAATTTTTGCTTAGAACAAGCCTAACTTATAACGTTGTTATATATATAAAAATAGTACCTTAAGACTAAGCAGGCGTCTGTTAAATCTAAGGCCTAACTAGCATTAGTATAACCTTTTATATATAAAAAGTCTAAAGGAATATTATACGTATATTTAATCTTAAGGCTAGGGTATTTATTTAAATATTTCTCAATTATATTTAAAGCCTTTATATACGTATTGTCTAGTTTAGCAGCGAATCTCGCATAAGATATAACTAAATAAAGGATATCTAGCCTTGTAAATAAGGCTAAAAATAATAAAGATTTTATTTCTTTTTGAAATTATAATATTACCTCTTTCGAGGGTAATTTCTTAGCTTTTACTAGCTTAAATCCTACTAATACAAGCGTATTTAAAGTTCTTATAGCTTCTTTATTAAACTCCTTTATTTTATTTAAGGTATACTTTTCTTAAGATATATATAGCTCTTTTCTATCTCGGTTAATACTACGCCTTATAGCGTAAGGATAAGGGGATAGGGCGCGGACTAATTACCGCCGGTCGGGGCCGGTATTACAGACTAATTACCGCCGGTCGGGGCCGGTACTATAGACTAATTACCGCCGGTTAGGCCGGTATAACGGACTAATTACCGCACGTAATTATATATAGGGGTTTAGAAATAGTAAAAAGCTTATCTATTCTTAAAAGCATAGCTAGCTACTTTATACTTAGTCCTTTAAGCTACTTTTAAGGATCTTTAACTATACTATCCGTAGTATATAGAATAAACCGTAGATATCCTTATAGAATCGCCTACTAAACTAAGTATAAGCTTAGTTAGAAATACTATAAACTATAATCGGGGAAATCCCTTAAATATCCTTAAATATCCCTTAAAAATCGCGGTAAGGTTTATCCCGTGTCTTTCGGGGTGCTTTTATAGTTAAAAATAGGTCGAACTATAGTTAAGATATCCCGCGGAAATCCTTAAAAATCCCTTAAAGATACCGGCGGAATCCGCTTAATAGTTTCTACGGTATCTCCCTTAGTTAAAGACGTCGTAAACTATAGTTAGGTAGGCTCTTAACCCTTTATAGTTATATCTCGGAAACCTTAGCGGGGTCTAACTAATAATATTCGTCGTATCTCCTTAAGTAAGCCTTCGTAGTGCGTGCTCCGGGCGTTCTTATTACGGGGTTTTATAGGGCTTTCTTAAGAGTAAAGTAAGGAGTCCGGGCGTAGCCGTTTAGATTCCGTAATAACTTCCTTAAGTAAGAAAAAAAAGCCGACGTCCTTATCGGTTTAAAGTAAGGATAAAGTAAAGGGGGTGTTAAGTAATAGCTTCGTAGTAGCGTTTTTACGCTATGTTAATAGTATATTATCCTTATCCTTTTAAAGGTTTTTTTAGCCTATCCGGCTAATAGTAGCTAAGTAGCTTAAGATAGCTAGTAAGCGGCTTTATCGTAAATCCTTACTTTATATTTAGTTATAGGGCTTTATTCTTATTAAGGCGATTAGTACGTTTAGCTAAAACTTATAATAAAGTTTTTCCGACTCTCCTTTAAGGTATATATTCGGGCCTTTACTAAGTAATAAGGAGTCTCCGCGCCGGGGAATGCTTAAGTTCCCCGGTAGGATATATTATAAGAGACTAGCTTTATTTAGGCCTTATCTTATATTATTATCCTACTTATCTTTTTTATGCCGTTTTTTTAATCCTCCGCTAAGTCTCCCGTTTTACTTACTAGCTTTATAGGCCGCCTATAAGCGAGATATTATATCCTACTTACTACCGCTATTATAGTTATCCCCCGCTCTTTATCGCTAGGCTTTCCGACTTATTGTCTTTTTTACGTAGCGCTATTACCTACGCCTTTCCGCCGACTAACGCGCGTCTAGCTACTAAGAAGGTATTAAAGTAAGGGTAGGCCGTCCCGCTAATATTAACGGGTATAGTAAGCACCGGGGTATTAAACGTCTATATTCCCGCTTAAAAGCATATAACG